>WJSH01007596.1:25597-109700 GCA_009757365.2 Lepidium campestre | reverse complement strand
TCTGTACAAACAAAATACTCAAAAAAAAAAAAACAAATTAATGATGAAAACAACAAAATCTCATCCACATGAATAACCTAACTCTATTTGTTTTTCTCCCCAATACAAAAAAAAAATAATAATGATCCAACTCGCCGGCTCAATTTGTGACTCCGATTTGGCTTAACCAAACCCATTTTCATCCTTCCTTCTACAACAAAAGCTATGTTTAATTTTCTTCCATACCGGCCCGGTTAAGACCAATGAAACCTTCCTCTGATTCTCCTCTTATAGCACCTTTAAAAGAAAATATCTGATAAACAGAATCAGACACACATGTGATTAGAACATAATCCAGCTGGCTCAAACCAATCAATAGTTGGATTCTAAGAGCAGCTCTCTACAATGGGGTCTGTAAAAAGAATTGGTCCCCTTTGCTTTTCAGACAATTTTATAAATAACAAAAGAGTTCGTGGGGTCACTTATCAGCACCACACACACAAACATATACCAACACAAGAACAAATTGACCAATTCCTGCAACTCTTATTAGCTGTGTTTATAGAGATGGTGAAGACAAGATTGTTCACACGTCTCTCTTCTACTCTCAACCCAAAGTAATAGAAACTTAAAAGATACTAAAACACAAGACAACCTCTTTGAAACATTAGATATGACACTCAAAAATTAGATAGCTTTAAGCAACAATGCTCAATATAATTGTGTTCTCTGAACAGACTCTAGTAGGAGCCATTCATTTACTCTTTGATGGAGACAACGCTAGTGTGTATATCCACCGACAGAACACAACAGTGTTTTTAGTAACTAGACACAAAACAAGCAAACAATCTAAGAGCTTGCTTCACTGCAGATTCTGAATCAAGACTAAGGTACCAAGAGAAAATCCATAGCCAACGAAAGGTTAAAGCTTCACATGGAGAGAAGCCAAGTAAATGGAATGAACTACATGATCTAATCTCAAAAAGTGAGTCTTTAAGTTGTTAGCTCCATAGATTTATAGAATGAATTACCTGCGAGGTCAATGAGAGTGTCGATATAAGTCGTAAGGCGTCCATAGTGCGTCTAAAGGACAAGGCCGTTTGGAATCGAGTCTTAACCATGGCTTGCCACTACCAGACCAATGTAGCAAACTCACTGGACCAGGATGCAAATCACGACAACTACCTTTAACATTGTCACCACCGAGACCATGTTGGTTCCACCGGTGCGAAATCGGAGCCACGTGACCGGCGAAAACTAGAAGAAACGGTGGGAGTGATCCAAGGTCGTAAATCCTCTCTGTTTTCTGAATCTCCATCCATTTCTCAATGCGTTTCGTGTATCCACCTCGTCTCCATTTCTTGAGATCTATCACCATCACACCTGTGTTGAAGTAACAAGGTTTCCTTCCTCTAAATGTACCGGAAAATCTCTCTTCTGACCAGAATCCTCCGGTGAAGTATTTTGTGAAATTAGCGTGGCAATACTCCGGAGCTCCGATTACTCTCGACCCTAAACTTGTTTTCCAGAGCTTTGCGATATCGTCGACGACTACGAGATCCGAATCCAAGTAGATTACGCGATTTACGCATGGCTCTAGCAGATCCGCCAAGTAATTTCTAGCGTAATTCAATGGCTGCTCCAGAGCTTGTCTCACGGAAGAAGAAATCAAACCACGAACGATCTCAGGGGCAAAATAGTAAATTTTGAATTTTAACTCCGGAAAAGTCGATTTCACCAGCGACTCTAACAGCTTTGTCTCCTCGGAGACGACGACGATGAAGTGAAAGAAAACGCTTCCGGGACAAATCGAGTGTTGAACGATTGAATTAACGGCTGCGATTGAGCCACGTAGGTACTCAACGTCCAACGTGATCGCCACGTGGACTAACGACGGATTGCAGACACCGCCTGAGGAGAGACATTCTTCGCCATTGTTAAACACCACTGGAGCTTTCATGAATATCGGCGATGGAGATGACCGAATTGCAGCCGCCGGAGGAAACGACTGAAGCGACGGAGATAACACGATCACTGCCATCGCAGCAGAGAAAAATCCAGAAAATCTCGTTATCCAAAGCATTTCGAAAAATCCCCAAAACCCAAATCAAAATCAATCAAAACCTAGAAATTTAATCCTAAAAACAACAAGAAAAGGTTTTTCCTTGAAGAAATGAAGAAGAAAGAGTCCATTAGACACCGACACTACTCGGAGAAGATATCGAAGAAAGCGCAGGATAAGAAATCAGAGTGCCACACACAGTACACTCTAAAAAACTTCTCTTTTCTCCTTCTCTGCTCAGAGCTCGTAGAAGACGATGCAGAAGAAGACGACGATGAAAGAAAGAGAATCAATGGTTTAATTAAATTTTTTGCTTTTTTAAAATATTTCTTTTAAATAAACGAGAGTGAGGAGTGAATGCAATATTATTTTTTCTTATAATATTTTATTTTGCAGTATTTTATAAATTGTTTATTGATTATTTATGTCAAGTGGAATATTTTTGTAATAAAATAAAATTGTGTAAGTGTAACGATTACAGAGAAAGAAAGACCAGCTGTCATTGTCTGTCTTCTATTCTAAATTTTGCTATTATTACAACACAACGTGAATATTTAATTATTTTATTAATAAATACAATTTTATTATTTTATTAATAAATACAATTGAATTAATAAATAGAAGAAACAAACATATATATATATATGTATCTTTGTTGGCAAGAAAATATAAAAATAAAAATGTATCTTTATGTTTTTTGCTTTTGCATGTTAATATCAAGACTAAATATAAATATTATGTTATTAATTTAGTTGTGATTTACTATTTAATGTTATTAATTTAGTTATAATCTAAACAAAGTAAAAACAAATACATTCCACATTTTCTAATTAATTTAATAAAACTCCAGTTTATATTCAATAACCATTTGAAAAAAAAAAACAAAATTACACTATTATATAAATTTATAATTAAGACAAAACAACATCACTTAAATAAATGTTTTACATTTTCACTGTGGACCACTTTGTTTATCTGCGTCTAAACGCCGTCGTTTAGTTCTGACACAAGCGAGACGACCAAACCAAATGCGAATCTAAATATTTCTGAGCTATGAAAAATCTAAATACGTACGTTAACGTACCTTTAAGTATAGAAGCTTTTATTTGTTTTCTTTTTTAATTACATTAATTTTATTTTATTTAATATATAGTTTAAATGTGTTTGTTGGTCTAAAAGCATATGGTAACAGTCCGTACGGTCTACGCTTCAGAACCACATAGACCCATTATAATTCAGACCAGGCTGGCTTCCACGACCATCACTCCGATCGTGACTCGGATTTTTACTTCAATCTCTTCCTCGTGGATCCCTAATCAGACCCAGACCCGTACCCGGAAAACTCATTTTCTGTCGAGTCTTTACTTCGTGAAAACAAAAGCAATCAAAGAAGTCTTATATTTTTTTGGCTCGATGACCGGTTCTGAGTTTTTAAAGGCTGAAAGCAAAGAAAAAAATGAGGCTGCTTCATTTTTATTAAAAAAATTTTGCTTAATCAATAGAAACGATTGGTTAAAAAAAAAAAAGAGTTGTAGTCGGGATTCAAATACATGCCTTAATCAATTTTTTCAAACACATACATCACTAGACTAAAGAAAACTACTTTGTATTTTGAGACCAAGAAATTTAATTATATTTTTGGAGCTAGAAGTTGGTGTTTCCCTAACTTCCTCCATGGGTCAGACCTGACTTGATATATATTCTTTTTTTTTCTTCTTCGTTTTGATCTTAACATTGATTCATTCTCTATTAAAATGTAACAATACTTCATCTTCTGGGCTTTCTATATAAATTTATATTAATATCATGTGAGACAAATACGATTTACTATTTGAGATGATATTTAACTATTTGACAAATCAAATGACTTACTTATTACATCTATATATGAAAAATGGCGATTAAATGTTTACTTCAGTTAGTCACATAGTCCAACGTAATAGGATTTAAGATTTGTGTTTAGGGTTTGACTTATATATACACATATTGGTCCTCAAAAAAGCTTCCTTTATATTTTCTTGGGAAGTACTCATCACTACCGACTTTGGAATGTGATTCTTCTTTAAATTTACAGCTTGTGAGGATAATAATACACAAGGAATCTTCGTGAAGAACAAAATTGAAACCCTTTTTGGACCATGTGAAAACTGTCTCTTAATTATCAATCAATTCATTTTTTATGCTCGAATCAAATCTTTTGTGCATAATGTCATAAATCACATAAACTTCAAGTACAGAGACACAACACATTTGAAAAGAATAGAGTAGATTAGTTCCTTGAATCTCAAGAAAGTAGAACGAGGTTTTTCTTTGTAAAATTTATTCTCAAAGCTAATAATAAAAGTAAACATTTTAGAGTTCAGTTTACAAATGTGTTTATCTAGAGGTTAAGACATTCGTTGCTCTTTAATTTCGTTTCTGTTGGAAATTGAGTTCAGAGGGTAGAGCAACAGGAGTAGACTCAAGCTTGTGTGAAGTATCTCGAGGGTTCTTCGGCGACATGAGGTGTGGATCCTTTACAAAACCAGGTGGTCGAATCTCCGGTACATCCTCATCAGCCGGAGTCTTTGGATTTGCTACATCATCCAAACCCTACATGCAATAACAACATATCACAAACACTTTAATTGTATACTTACTTACATTTGATCTTGAAATAAATCTAGAAGTCAAAAATAAGCAAATAAAAGTGTTTTGTGCATTTTGTCACTATCAAATGAAGTCTTCGTGATAAATAATCTAAATCTACTTTTAAAATTTTGAAAATATAATCATAAAAACTCTTTAAAATTTGTATAAGGGTTATATTACGTATTATTTTCAATTTGATAAATTGATTTACATGTTTTAAAGGTTTTTTTGGCACAAATAAAATGATGATGAGATATAAATATATATATATATACTTCAGGGTCTGATGGAAAAAGACTAGGCTCGTCTCCATCGTTACGAGCATGAATCTTTGGATCAGCAGTTCGACCAGAAGAAGAAGCTAGTCTCTTTGCAAGAAGACGACGACCGAGAGAAGAACGTGCTGCTGAAATAGTTGGTTGAGACAGCATTGTTATCTAGTTATGTTGTTGTCTGTTTAGATACTAAAACCATAAGGAGGGTTTTTTTATATAGACCAAAGAGTCACAAAGATAAACCCTAGTTTCTCGGAGAAAGAAACTATGACCATTATAAGAACCACTAATCTCTCCTATTTATAGACCATATATAAACTCCACAAGTGTTATTTCTCTTGATGTTTGACCATTACCACAAAACTCATGTTCGATTGCTTTTGTTTAGTATCTAAGACCTATTCTAGAGCTACTCTGCTTTCTATAATTTCGGATCAAAATGATTTACCTATTGAAACAATTGTTTATACTTTGATTAGGCATAATAACCACGATCATAAGTGCTTGTTCAAACAAAGTTAAGTACATGTTCAAGTATCGGAAATTTAGTCTATGTGTCCGGAAAAATTAGGTTTTGTTAACTAGAT
The DNA here is from genome assembly GCA_009757365.2 of Lepidium campestre. Taxonomy (NCBI): domain Eukaryota; kingdom Viridiplantae; phylum Streptophyta; class Magnoliopsida; order Brassicales; family Brassicaceae; genus Lepidium; species Lepidium campestre. The sequence continues at coordinate 104,166 of WJSH01007596.1, read as the reverse complement.
TATGGTTCTGAAAATATCAAATTATTCGCTGGCTTATGTATTCTGATAAGTAAAGAAAAACGCCATCATGAGATGACACAAAATTTTCGATTGTGAGGTATACGTATCACTGTAGGAGGTTTCATTTACCACTCTAGCTTATTTGGGTATGTAGAGACTTCGATCTTTGGTTTGGGATTGCTTTTTGACAAGTTTTTCTTTGATGTTCTTTCTTTAAGTTTGTCTCTTTTAGCTTCCCTCTTTCGGATTTTTTATCCTTATATTCCGTCAATATTTATTAATCAAATAAGATGAAAGAAAAGAAGAGATGACACAAATTTATATGAAAGAAAGATGAGTCAATAACAGAGCAAACAATGAACTTTTATTGAAAAAACGAAATAATAACCCAGAATGATTATTCCTCTTCTTTAACACATAGTAACAAATGTTTCGTCATATCCACGAGTTGAGGAGTGGGCATGGAGACAAAGAGAAGAGAGAGGTTCCTTCTTCGTCACGTTACTATCGTTTGAAATGTGACTTAAAGTCCAAGCAACTGTATAAGTCAATTCAACTTTTATACCTTTCACATAAAGTTGAATTGACCAGGAGGAACATTAGGGCTTCCGAACTGGAAACCAGATTGTGGAGCATGATTCTCATCGTTGCCGTCTTCTTCATCATCTTCAGTCCAAAAGGTTTCGAGGATTTTCACAGCTCTTTGGTATATATCGTTGTTGTCATGACTCTGAAGATTCTCAATCTTCTCAAGTCCTTCTGCTTCGTCAATCATTTGAGTGTAGAGGTTATCGTCTCCTGTGTGACCTAAGTTCTTCTCTGCTTCCCCAACAACGAGAATGTTCTCTAGCGCTTCTAAGCAAACTGTTATGACTTTTGGATCTGGGCAGGTAAGGAGATCGCATATCGGTTTGATACAGCCTTTGCTTACCATAAACCTGAGACGAAGAACAAGCAACCAAGACATGTTTTAGAAATGATCTTTCTTTTTATAAGGAAACAATTGGTTTTAATCTTTTTTTAGTTTTTACTTGATTTGATCATGAGTGCCACCAGAAGTAGCATTTGAGATTCCCCAAGCAGCTTCTTTTTTTACTTCGAACTCTGCATTTTGAAGCACCCAAACAAGAGACTGAATAATACCTGCTTCAATCACCGCCTGCAAATTCGGGTTTTAAATAGAATCAGACGTAGGAAAGTTTCGACTTTGTTGTTAGATGGCATATAATAATCAGAAACTCACTTGTATTTGATGTGTGTTCCCAGCTGTAATGTTTGAGATAGTCCAGCAAGCTTCCTTCTTGATACTCTTCTTGTAAGTGTTTGTTAAAAAGTTCAAAAGAGAAGGAAGCACTTGATGGTCGAGAACCATCTGTATTAGGAGAATCAGTTAGAGACATTTGCTTCTCAAAGCTCAAAGCAGAATTGTGAATGTATTATATGCACCTGAGTCTGTAGATCATCGCCGGTTACAATATTTCCAATAGTACGAAGAGCAGGAATCAGCACTGATGATGACGAATGACTAAGCAGAGGAAGAGGAAGCACATAGTTCAGATAACCTAATCACGCCTTACCATGAAATTTAAAATTGCTACTAGAGGCTTACGCTAAAAGCTCGATAAGACGAGGAACAACTCCTGCTTCGAGGACTGCTTGTATCTTGTCATTTGAATTATCAGAGAGGTATGACAGAGCCCAGCATGCATCTGTGAGAACTTCTTCATCTGTTGATTGCACAAGGCGCTCAAGAACTGGTAAAGCTGGTCTTGTCTGGTTAGAAAATTTAGAGAAACAACATATCAGAAGCATGTTATAATATATTATGGAGAGTTCAAATTTAGTCTGTAAAAGTGTGTATAATCTTTAAGGAAACCTGTTCAAATGAAGGCTGGGGCTTCCCTCTGCAGAAGTTTGATAATGTCCATGTAGCATTCCTCAGCATTGAAAGCTTTGTATGCTCATTGAATTGTGCCAGAAGAGGCATCATGGCACTATGACTTAAGACAAGGTCACGGCATTTTGGTGAGTCTCCAGCAATATTTCCCAATGCCCAAACAGCCTATACTCAAGAAAAGAAAAACAAGACCTCAGAATGGCAACAGTCTCAAAGAATTGACACTTGATTCTAAAGTATGAGAGTGAGGTTTTAAACTTATACCTGTTCGCGGACATCTTCACTAGCAGAGCTGAGAAGTTGGATAAATATCGGGACAGCACCATTTTCAATGATAACATTTGTGTTCTCTGATGTTCCAGAAGCAATATTGGTGAGAGCCCAAGCTGCCTCAAACTAAACACAGGGCAGAATTGAACCGCATAGGCAAGTTAACATATACATCAAAGTAGTAACGATTAATCTTCCCACAAAAACAAATGCAGATGCAACTCACCTGAAGTTTGGGGAAGTCATCTCTGGAAAGAAACTTCACAACACGAGGAACGACACCAGATTGTACAACATCATTGATAGGAGGATTTTTCTCTACAGAAAAAAACAACAAGAACTTCAAAAGACTCCAACCAAAACGCTGATTTTCTTATACGAATGATGTTTAATTACATAAATCACAAACCAATTGAAAGCAATTTCCGCAAGTTATTTGTTGCCTCTAGTTGTGAGTTGCTTTCCTCGGACCAGATTCCAGCAACGATTGCTGGTAAATTTTCTTTTAACTGTAATACGAAGAGACACTATAATAATGCAAAAATCTGCTGTAGCTGAAGCAAGTTCGATGATCACCGTTAAGATTTCAATCCTAGTTCTCTACAATTCAAATTCAAACAGCTCAAAGAAGATTCCATAGAGCAATCTTATAACCGAGACAAATCCCGGCCAATTAAAGAGACATGGCTAACAAATGCTCACACCAAAATCACAGAAACAATAGAATCTAGTCAAAATCGATCTCATGTGAAACAGATACGATTTGAATGATCAAATCGAAACAGGAAATAATAAACTAGAAGTAAATTGTAAACACATGAAAGAAGCACATACTTTCGCTGCTGAAGAAAGATTTTGTTCCGGTTGTATCGCGGCCGAGCCGAAAGCCATGGAAGTCGTGTGCCCCTCACGCCGCTTCTTTTGCAAATTCTCCTCTCTCTTGTTCTTCCTTATCTCAACCATATTATCCTCTCGTCTCCGACGTCCCTCCTCCGCGTCGACAGCCACTTTATACCGATTACGTCGGACCTCAGTCTTCGCACTCGGTCTGAGAGACATATCTGCTTAATCGATCAAAAATCGGAAGAATCAGCAATCGGAAGAACTTAACACACGTGTTTGATCGATGAAATTTGATCTCGAAGAAGACGAAAGAGGAAATGAAAGACTGTAAGGGTTTTGGAGTTTGATGCGAGTATATACATTTATACAAGAGCGTGTACTCAAGAGGCAACGATTTAGGAGACGGTTAATCTAAAACTGGACATAAATCTTACTATTAATTACGAGACTACCACGCATTTGTTTTTTTGTTTTTTTTTTGAATTTGAATCTTAACGTCTCTCTGCTTTTCTAGGTATTTTATCGATTTAGCAATATTTATTTCCTTTGTTTTCTCCAAACAATATTATTTTCTTTTTCTTCCCCAATATTCTAATTTAAGAGGCCTTTGAAGCCCAAATAAAGAAGTATATAGCCCAATCTTAGCTCGAATGTAGCCCAACGTTACAAATAGGCATGTACTAAATCTCATCATCTATGAATTTTTTTTTTCTTTTTGTCAACAATTGAAACCTTTAATTCATAGTCTAAATACTCTAACTAGAACAATGTGAGATTCAAACTCACCACTTAGTACCGAATTAAATCAAAAGCAAACTAATTGGACCACCCCTTTAACAAGATTTTATGTTAGCAAAAGCTTGTTAGCTTAAATGATTACTAATCAAACATACGTGATCAATAAAAATGTTACCATTATATAATGTTCTATAATATTGATTTCATCTTTATTTACATATATATAACACAAGTTCTATGTTTAAAAGTACACTTTAAAATCTTCAATCATAAACTTTAGTCCTAATATTATATATATATAATAAATTATAAACTTGGAAGAAAAAACTAAATTACCATTGGCTTATAGGTATAGAAAAACATGTATTGCGTGAAAGATAGGTAAACCAATGGTAATATTATCTTTACAAATTCTGTAGGCACTAAAATTCGAACAGAAATGATATTAAAAGTGAATCAGTTGACAAAGTTGACAAGAAAACATGTATTGTTAAAATTAGCAGTTTTTCTTGATTTTTGAGAAAACTCTGAACTATCAATCTTACATTATAAAAAAAGTACATAAGAAAGAATCAAACTTGATGTAGATATAGTAACAAAATTGTTACATTCTTAAATTAATACATTATTGACACATAAGTTACACACAAATTCTTCAAACAAATATATTTAGTTAAGTGGTTAAAGGTTTACTTTTATCATATTTTCATCATAGTTTGATTTCAAAAAGTTGTATACTCTCACTTATAAGATTTGAAATTTACAAAATCAAGTTTTGTCGGATGTTGTCCATCTAATTCATCATGTAATATAACTGCAATCAAGACTAGTTGAGTTCAATTTGTTCATATATAGAGATATATTCTATAACTTAAATCAAATGTTTTGAAATAATTAAAGATAAAGACGACCCGAAGAACGTTGTAAATTAATAGACAAACACATCTCCATGCATATAAGATGCTTCAGTTCAGTCTATGTATTAATAAAAATGTGATTTAGACAACAATCATCTCTTTAGCTTTGTAACGTCCTGTATAAGCCTGATTTTGCATTCTCATTTGCTCATAAAATCTCTCAATAAACTCTTCAGCTTTCTTATCAATCATCTCATCACCTCCATCATCATTACCATAACATTCATCATCATCATCATCATCATCATAATCATCATCTTCATCAAGCCAATCCATATCACGCAACGACTTTGCCGATCCATATCCAGAGATTCCAGAAGAAGAAGAACTAGAAGTCGCTGTAAAAACATCAACCATCTCCGATAACTGATCTTCCTCCGTCGCCGGAGAAGACGATGGTGGCAATATCGTAATACTGGAAGAAGGCATTATCGTAATATTATCGTTTTTCAACTGTCGAATAGACCCAACAATTCGCCGCCAAAAACCGCTATTAAACGGTTTACTCTTCCCACCACGACGAAGCATGTATAAAACGATACGAATCACGTGCATACCACGTGATCGTTTCTTCTTCATTTTACTCTTAATCTCTTCTTCTCTACCATTAATCTGATTTTGAATTTCCATATACAAGAATTAATGGTGATCGAAAGAGAGATTGGGAGGGGGATTTTCCCCGCTGTGAGCAGGGAAGATATATTTTGAAAGAAGATCCCAAGGAAGAAAAAACGTTTTTGTGTCTATTTATATGAAAAATAATACAAAGGGTGTAAATTGATTAATTTTAAATAATGGGGGTTAAAACATAAATATTTAAGAGTCTAGGGTTTAACGGTGGAAGTGAAAGCTGTCTCTTAAAAGAGCTTTCGTGTCATTAACAAGAAAAGACAGCGCGCTGTTCATGCGGTAGTTACGGGAATAGTAAGTTAAAGACAGCTAAATCCAAACTTAATTACGTGATTAAGTAACTACTAATTATTTTTCCTTCAATTAGTGCTTAATTTTTTTTTCCAGAAGTTATTGGTTCCTTTATTTACCGTTGCAACACTACTTAAGTTATTTTCTTTCCTAATTAACATTTCATGTTCGGAAGAAATTATATAAACACATGATTAATAACCGAAATATTTTGTTCATCACAATAATTGATTGATATACTAAGAGAGTAAGAGACACAATGTATATATATATTAAACTAAAATAACATAAACTTATTAGACGATAGAGTTAGAGGCTACATTGAAAGCACATAAATTTGTGGGTTAAGGGTTATGAATTTATAGTCATATATAAATTAGTTTTTGGCCAAACATTACATTGGTATGTATAAAGTTTTGACACTCATGAAGTTTTTGAATAAAGCTAATTATGAGTATGACTCAACTTGTTTTTCTCTAGCTTTTAGACTAAGGTGTCTCTTTTGTTGTTTAGACACAGTTGGCCAAAGATATTCAAAAATATATGAAAAAGTTATAAAATATATATATATATATATATATTTAGGTTTTACATTAGCAAAGAGACATATCTTTTTACGTGAGAGTTTTATAAAAGCTGGTCATTTTACCTTAAAAATGTATATAATTTATTTTTTCTTGGTTTAATCGTATTTTATAGTATTTTAATCTAAAAGTAATAATTAAATTGTAGATAATACTCAATGATATGTGCTACGCAATTATCTAAATGGAAATTAAAGCTGAAAACGAGTAAATAATTGTGAACGATTTCTTAGTAAATTAATTAGGTTTGATTGGTAGCAAACAAAAATAAAAGGCCATTTGCAAACGATATACTTAATTTGCTACCAATCAGCACTCCGTTTGAAACGACCTTTTACAAACGATATTTTCAAATGGTCGTTTGAACTTATTTAGGTCGTTTGAAAAGGTCGTTCGCAAACTGAGGTATTTACGGTCATTTGGGAAACGATTGTTGTTTGTAAATAAAAACAATCGTTTATTTTTGCATATTACGTATCATTATGATTTAAACAACAATATATGATTCACATTATAGTTCAAAAAAAAGAATTATTTGTTTATATTTAGAAATATACTTATTTGTTAGTATGCAAATATTATTTTTAAAATAATAGTTATAATTTATATATTTATTTTTATATTAAAATAATTAAACTATATATTATTGCATAACTTTTAAAATAATTATTTAAATCAAATTATACATACTAATTTTTATCTCATTATACTATTCAGCCTTGTATTGTCACCAATCAACATTAATCTTTAAACGACCTTCGTTTGAAAACCTCTTTTACCAACCGTTATCTTTAAACGGTCATTTTCAAACGACATTCGTTTTAACTGCTCATTTTTTTTTAAAATGTCGTTTCAAACGGTATCACTAATCAGACCCATTAAGATCCATGACCTTTGTGTTTGGCCAGCTTTATTATCTAGGCCGACATTAATTTACATGATGCTTTCAAAATATTATCAAAAATATTGGTTTTGAAGTATTATCTGCTTTCAATATCGTTGTTCTAAAAGATTGATATATCAAGAAAAAAAGAAATAGGTTTCACATGAAGATACATGAATGTCTGATCCACGACAAAGAACGCACGTTACAATATCTGAAAAAGGAACACGGTTTGGTGGAAACTAGAAACTATGATAAGGAGACAGCCGCAACAACATTCATTCAACTGGCACAATTCAACTAAACTAATCTAGCCTCCTCTCCTAAGTTTAACTACATCTGTAATATCTTTTAATTATAATGAAAGTTCCATTTTTATGTATTTGTTTTCTTCTATAAAGTCATAACCCTAAAGTCCTAACTATCTAACATTTCCAAGTTCATTAATGATCTAAATTTACTAGATAATTGTAGAATTAAGTGGAATTATTTTAATATCATGCACTCAGTTTATTTAAAATATAATTGCATTTCATAAAAGTAAAAGTTGAGTCAAGAATATCTTAGTTTTATGATACATATATGTCAATTTATTTATTTTCAACTCAATATATATATATATTTATATAGGGATTTTAAGCATTTCTATTTCAATTGATATTTTAAAGAGAAATTACCAATAATGACCTTTCAGTTATAACCTTTTTCAATAATAACCTTTCAGTTATAACCCTTTCAATTGTACCCTTAAATAAAACCTAAAATTTTTGTCTTTTACATTTTTGCCCACGCCATTTTTTTTCTGTAAACGACCTAATTTTCTCTCACAAATCATTCTTCAATTTTCATAGCATAAGAACAACAAATTCATTCACGACTCGATTCATGGAATGTAAGTGACGATTCAATCTCATTTTTTATTTTAATCAAAGCATCTAAAACCATTGGACCATATTTTTTTAGATCGATCTGGTAACTTTGAAGATCATGATTGTTGGTGTTTGATTTTGATTTGAATCACTCGTCGTTGCTCTGTCTGTTGTTTGATTTTGAATTGACCTTCCTAATTTAACGCTTCGTCTTCCTCTCGATTGAGGAATAAACAGAAGAATTTTATCACTTGTTCTCGTAGGATCATTTTCAGGTTGAGTTAAATTTTTCCAAATGTGTCATTTCTTATAGTTTGCTTTCGTTTTAGGGTTTAAAATTGATTTATTGATTTTTTGTAGATTTTTGTGAAAGTGTCGGCATCTGATGTTGAACATGATTTCCACTTCTGCCACTGAAGAAGATAAACCATATCTTCAAGTTGTTTTGTGTTTCAGAAAACAAAAAAGAAATCTATAATGAATCTACCTTCGTTCAGGTAATATCAAGTTTTGATGGAATCACCAATGAGGAAGCTGAATCGCTTAATGAGAAGTAATGATTTCATCCCTTTCATGCAAACTGATTTTTCTATGTTTCCTTCTATATTTACTGATTGGGAAGAAGCAATTTTATTAATGAGGAAGCTTTATTTACTGATTTTCTATGTTTCTTTTTGATTAAGCTTGCTTAGCCTGAGTTAAGGGTTTGTCTGAGTAGTTAATATCTACAGTCTAATATGAAAGAAATGAGGTTTAATCTGCTCTTGAATGTGATAGAAAGAAAATGAAAAGGGTAATTCTATGATTTTGGAATTCTTTGGAGATAGTTGAGGGTCATTTTTTAAAATGTCATTAAAGGTTAAGTTATTATTGAAAATGTCTGGGAATTATTTTTGAAAAGAACCATTTTTAAAAAGGTACACATCTCAAGACCGAAAACGTGAAACTAATAATTATGTTACAAATATATCTAAAGAAATTATAAATAAAAAAATATATGTTACAAATTAAAAAGCATAACAGACAAAAGAAACAAAACGGCTAATCACAGCTCAGATATGGTCTGCTTACAGCCGTGACCAACATAAACTTGTTTGTAAAGTTTTTCTTAAAAAACATTTACAATTTTCTCTTATATTTTGCCAAATTATACAATCGAAAATGATGTTTTTATACATAATTACTTATCTATATAAGAAAGAACAATGTAAATATTTAAATTTTCGGATATTCTTGAAAATGGATATTTGATTTTTTTCCCTTAAATCAATTACAAAAACTAGCTTTTAAAATAATATTTCAGATAAAAACAAAGAGCTTACTTTATAGTCGTGTAGGATAATATACTTTTTGGTGTTACATTAAAAATATAATTTGTTACTACGCGTTTGGCCAAATTGCAAACAGCAAGCAAAAGCTGCACACTTGTTGTATCATGTATATATATTACACACAGAATCATTTCAAGAACCATAAAACTTCATCAAGAAAATAAACCATCTCACATAAAATCACCAAGAAATCAATATTTTGTCGAGTATCAATCGATCAATCATCAATGGCGTATTCATGTAAGAAGAAAACAGCAAGAAACACAATAACACATAAAGCTTGGAGATTCGTAAGAATCGCTCTTCAATGGGGAAGAAAAGGTGGAGTTTTCAAAAAATGGCCACTATTCGAACTACGTAACTTGTTCTCCAAGCATCTCAAAGCCCTAACTCATCATCATCATAATAAACGTGATTGTTATTACGGAGAACGTCAGCTTTCATTTGATGAAACGCCGTTATTTAACGTCAAGAAGAAGATGTATAGTGATACTACTTCGTCTATGAGGTTCTTCTTCCCCTGCATTGCTTCTTCTGTAGATCTTGACTATGACTTTGAAATGGACAGTCATGATTGTTCTGATGAGGTTCAATTATACGGTTACGATGAAATTTGTAAGGAGGAGTGTGATCGTGCGGTTAAGGATGATGAAGAAGAAGAAGAGAAAGGAGTGGATGTGAGAGCAGAGGAGTTCATTGCTAAGTTCTATGAACAGATCAAGTTGCAGAGACAAATCTCTTATTTGGAATACAAACAACGAAACGACGTCGTATCACTGTAGATTTTATTTATGATGATGCTTATTTTTTAGTTATTTATGAATGCAGTTTTTTTTTTTTGTTTTGTAGATAATTGAGACTATCTTCTAATCATTTTTCAAAACCACGATAAAAAAATTGTTCCGATTACTAGCAGTCGAGTCAATAATTTTATATGAAAAATTACTAAACTCAATCACTTGGGTATGACAACACAAATAAGTTTCATTTTTAATATTTTTTATATTAGTTTCTAATATATTAAAATTCCTTTTAGGAAAAATGTTAAAATAATCTAAAAATAGTCTAATGAAACTTCAAATTTTTGTTTTATTTGGACCAGTTAAACTTATAAATTTTATTGTTTTCAATTTTAATATCTAACTTTTATTGATTAGGATAAATTAACCTCATTGTTAAACGTTTTAATATAATTTATTAACCATATTTTTTCGTTAGTATATTGTGTTAATATATTGTACGATATAATTAATTTAGCTTATTCAACAAAAATTAGATATTAAATTTCGAAAAAAAAAATTAAAACTTATTGGAATGAAAATGTAAACGGAGAGTTTTTTTGTAAATCTTCTAAACTTCAAATAATATTAGGCTAAATAAGTCAAACAAACCCATAATTTTCTTTTAACGTTGACAACAGTAAAAGCTAAACTAGTAACTAATATACTTACAGATTACAGACATTAATCACAGTTAACAGTTAATTACTGCTGTAGAAAAAAAGAAAGTAACATTTACTTTCAGTGCGACCAGCCACACCAAATCTCTCCTCCCTAAGTCCACGTGGCCCTAAACGGCCACCGATCATTCGGAAACAACCACCGGAGAAACCATGCGGACTCAAACCCACCGCTTAAAACCTTCACTTTCAACTAAAATCAGCAGCTTCACCAAAATTTGTAATTGATTACCAAAATCCGATGGAATCGAAACTCAGTAGAGGATCAATCGCGTTGCTGCGTAGATACGAATTTTGGAGTTCATCGGAGGATAAGATCGAAGGAAGATACGAAGATGTTGACGTCGTTAGTTTCACGTCGCTGGTCCAACAAATTGGTGGAATATTCAACCGTCGAAAATTCAACAGGTTTGATAATGACGAAGAACAGTAGAAAGGGACAATGGAGAAATTTGAAATTATATTCTAATCACAATGAGAAAAATATGCTCCTTTAAAAATCTCTCATTGTGCTTGACTTTGACTTTAAGCGTGATTAATTTTCTCCATCTTCTTGTTTTAGTCCTCTCTCATAGTGTTACATCAAAGAGTTTTCCATCGAAGTTCAATCTCTGAGTTATGAGTTCACTGAAGAACGAAGGAGAGATGGGAGACGAGTTTATGGAGGCGATACTTTACGTTAATGGTGTTCGGAGAGTGCTACCTGATGGCTTGGCTCATATGACGCTTCTTGAATATCTCAGAGGTGGGTAGATACATGATCATCAATTGTCTTTGATTTCGGTTAATTTTCTGGTTTAGAATATGTTTAAAGTACTTAAGAAGTTCAACTTTCGAATCAATTTTGAACTACAATTTTGGTGTTGGGAAAACCTTTAGAGATGCAAATATGTGTATGTGCCAATAAGTTGAGTTTTTGAACTTCGGATTTTTACAAATTCAGAGATCATGTGTGTTTCATTTGCTCTTTTTGCGTCCTTAGTTTGAAAATGATTAGTATGCATCTTGGTTAATTAGCTATGCTCCAAGAGTGAGATGAAGTCTTCTCTAACTTGCTAGAATTTTATTGTTTCATTTAGATTTAGGACTTACAGGGACAAAGCTGGGGTGCGGCGAAGGTGGTTGTGGGGCTTGCACGGTGATGGTGTCTAATTATGATAGAAAATCAGAAAAATGCATGTTCGTATCTTTTTCTTTATTGGTTGGGTTTTTGTTTGCCTAAGTTTAGGCCTTCGTATTAGATTCTTTATCCAACCTATATTATTTATTGCAGACATTATGCTGTCAACGCTTGTTTAGCACCACTATATTCAGTAGAAGGAATGCATGTAATATCCATTGAGGGAGTTGGTCATCGTAAACTTGGCTTGCATCCAGTTCAGGTAACTTTATCTGTGTTGCGGTTCATTTAGGCTCTAAATTCTACTCAATTTTGGAGAATCTATGTTGCTAAAATGGGGATGTTTTCTTATTCTCTCAGGAGACATTGGCATCTTCTCATGGCTCCCAATGTGGGTTTTGTACTCCTGGGTTCATCATGTCAATGTATGCATTATTGAGGTCGAATAAAAACTCACCTTGTGAAGAGGAGATTGAAGAATGTCTTGCAGGGAATTTATGTCGTTGTACTGGTTACAGACCGATTGTTGATGCCTTTCGAGTTTTTGCAAAAACCAATGATGCTCTGCACAGTGGTTTATCTTCACTTAACCTTCAAAATGGTTCAAGTATTTGTCCGTCTACTGGCAAACCTTGTTCATGTGAATCAACAGCAACAAATGAAGTGGCCACTTGTAATGATGATAGATTTCAGCCTATCTCCTATAGTAAAATAGATGGGGCTAAGTATACAGAAAAGGAGCTTATATTCCCCCCTGAACTTTTAATGAGGAAATTAGCTCCTTTAAAGTTGAGGGGAAATGGAGGGCTTATCTGGTACAGACCCGTAACACTTCAGTATTTGCTTGATCTCAAAGCAAAACATTCGGATGCAAAACTATTAGTAGGTAATACAGAGGTGGGAATTGAAACAAGACTAAAGAAGATACAGCATCAGGTGCTAATATCTGTTGCTCAAGTCCCAGAACTCAACACAGTGACTGTCAATGACAATGGGGTAGAGGTTGGTTCTGCTTTGAGACTAACCCAACTCCTGAGATTATTCAGGAGGGTTGTAAAGGAGCGCCCTGCACATGAAACATCAGCTTGCAAGGCTTTTATTGAACAATTGAAGTGGTTTGCTGGGACACAAATAAGAAATGTTGCTTGCATTGGTGGAAACATCTGTACAGCTAGTCCAATATCTGATCTGAATCCTCTTTGGATGGCTTCAAGAGCAAAATTCCGGATCATTAACTGCAACGGCAATATTAGGTCCATATCTGCAAAAGATTTCTTCCTTGGTTATCGTAAAGTGGATATGGAAAGCAACGAGATCTTGTTGTCAGTATTCCTACCATGGACAAGACCCCTGGAGTATGTGAAAGAATTTAAACAAGCCCACCGTAGGGATGATGATATTGCTATTGTGAATGGTGGAATGCGTGTATTGCTTGAAGAGAGAGGTCAAGAATTGAGAATTTCTGACGCATCAATTGCTTTTGGTGGTGTGGCGCCAGTTACTTTATGTGCAAGAAAGACCGAGGAATTTCTAATCGGAAAGAACTGGAATAAAGGTCTTCTGGAAGATGCGTTGAAGGTCATACAAAGAGATGTGTTGATTAAAGAAGATGCTCCTGGTGGAATGGTGGAGTTCCGGAAATCTCTAACCCTAAGCTACTTCTTTAAATTTTTCTTATGGGTTTCTCATCATATACATGATGATGTAAGGCAAAATATGGAGACCTTCCCATCCTCCCATATGTCAGCTATACAATCTTTTTCTCGGCAATGTAGAATTGGAAGACAAGACTATGAGACCGTAAAACAGGGAACATCTGTCGGTTTGCCGGAAGTCCATCTCTCGGCGAGAATGCAGGTATGTTGGTCCATTCAATGTACTCAAATTGTTTCTCCACTGTGATTCTCATGCTAATTGATTGAGATTTTGTAATAAGAGTAGAAGAGAAAACGATGTTTGAGTGTAGAGTTGTTGTTTCCGGCAAAATACAATAGCTCTGTTTTCATGTAGGTTACAGGGGAGGCGGAATATACTGACGATACCCCAGTGCCTCCTAATACCTTGCACGCAGCCTTGGTGCTAAGCAAAATGCCACATGCCCGCATACTTTCAATTGATGATTCAGTTGCCAAATCTTCGGCTGGTTTTGCTGGTCTGTTTCTTGCTAAAGATGTTCCCGCAGATAATATAATTGGGCCAGTTGTTTCCGATGAAGAACTATTTGCTAAAGACGTTGTCACATGTGTCGGACAAGTAATAAAATTCAAAACTTCAATTTTCACTTTCATTTCGGATTTTTCCTTGGAAACTGATTGGGATTTTTTGCATCTGTGTCTTAGAGAAAGTCTTACAGGTAAAACTGTTTTTATCACCGGAAAGTAAATGAGCAAGGATTATGCATGTGTTGATTAAATGAGTTTTCACCATAATCCAAAGTTCTCATAGGGATCTAGTTATTTTGCTGGATATATGTTATGCCTATCTTCTCTATTAATTCATCAAATCACATCTGGCTCTTTCAGGTCATTGGTGTGGTTGTTGCTGATACACACGAAAATGCAAAAAGTGTGGCAGGAAAAGTTAAAGTTGAGTATGAAGAATTACCAGCGATATTATCAATTAAGGAAGCTATTGATGCTAAAAGTTTCCATCCGAACACAGAGAAAAAGTTAACAAAAGGAGATGTAGAGCTATGCTTTCAATCAGGTCAGTGTGACAGGATAATAGAGGGAGAGGTTCAAATGGGTGGTCAGGAACACTTTTATATGGAACCTCATGGTAGTTTGGTTTGGACAGTTGATGGAGGCAACGAAGTTCATATGATCTCATCCACCCAAGTAAGCATACTAATTAATAATGTTATCTATGTTTTACTATTGTCTAACGTTAGGATCAATAGATGGCTATAACCTTTGTTTAACATGAAACCATCAGGGCATCAGCAAGACAATGATATCAAATGAAAATTTTGTTTCCGCTTAATCAATATTGGTTGTTGTGGTTTATATGTAGGATCCTCATAGGCATCAGATATATGTTTCTCAAGTTCTCGGTCTTCCAATGTCTAAAGTGGTGTGCAAAACCAAACGAATTGGTGGTGGCTTTGGTGGTAAAGAAACGAGATCGGCCTTCATAGCTGCAGCAGCTTCTGTTCCTTCATACCTATTGAATCAACCCGTGAAACTCATACTGGACAGAGATGTGGACATGATGATATCTGGTCATCGTCATAGTTTTGTTGGAAAGTACAAGGTATCGTCCTCTGTTGTTTTCAGTTTTTCCTGGAACTCTTACTTATCAGCAGATTGCATTTCATGCATAGGAAATAACTGAAAACAGTTGTGAATAGAAGAAAGAGTGGGAATCGATCGTTAGTCAAAAAATTTCCTCATTATCCTGCTATTGTGTACAGGTTGGATTTACGAATGAAGGAAAAATATTGGCGTATGACCTTGAAATCTTCAACAATGGTGGAAACTCTCTGGATCTTTCCTCTGCTGTTCTCGAAATTGCCATGCTTCACTCCGATAATGTTTATGAGATTCCACATGTGAGGATAAGAGGGAATGTTTGTTTTACTAATTTTCCAAGCAACACTGCTTTCCGAGGGTTTGGAGGACCTCAAGGTATGCTTATAACTGAAAACTGGATTCACCGAATCGCAGCTGAACTTGATAAAAGCCCTGAAGAAATCAAAGTGAGTTGAATGTTCTGTTCTTGAGTCTTCAGTTACTTGAAAGTTTGTAGAAAATTAGTTATCCTTTTCGTGGTTTCATATTTTGATGTTTTCTTGGGTATTTACCAAACTTTAGGAGATGAATTTTCAAGGGGAAGGTTCTATCACACATTACTCTCAGTCTCTTCGGCATTGCACATTGCATCAGCTCTGGAATGAACTGAAAGTATCCTGCAACTTTCTTAAGGCTCGTAGAGAAGTGGACGAGTTTAATAGTCATAATCGGTGGAAAAAGCGTGGTGTGGCTATGATTCCCACAAAATTTGGCGTATCATTTACCAAAAAGTTCATGAACCAGGTAACTTAGTAGATGGTTCAGATATAGTTGTCCACTTAGAAACTACAAAGAATAAGAAAAGTCTTCCATGGAAGTCTCACCAGTGCACTACCATTCCTTGTTAATATGGACCTAAGTTTTTGTAATACTTATCCATTTAGGCCGGTGCTCTTGTTCATGTTTACACCGACGGTACTGTTTTGGTGACACATGGAGGCGTGGAAATGGGTCAAGGATTGCATACAAAGGTTGCCCAAGTTGCCGCATCAGCCTTTAGTATTCCCCTTGGTTCGGTTTTTGTGTCAGAGACGAGCACCGACAAGGTACACTTATATGTCAGCTAGAATTTTGAAACGTAACTTTCTTTTTGCTCCTGCCAGAGCACAAGATTGTTCAGGCTCTCTTATTGTTACGGTCTGTCATGATAGGTTCCAAATGCGTCACCAACTGCTGCTTCTGTGAGTTCTGATATGTACGGTGCTGCAGTTTTGGATGCTTGTGAGCAGATTAAAGCACGAATGAAGCCTGTTGCATCTAAGCTTAATATCAACTCTTTTGCTGAGGTATTAATTCTCTTTTGAATCCATGATTCTTTTTGCATTTCTGATGAAAATCTATCTGAATTTTTACAAAGGTGGCAAGTGCGTGCTATTTTCAACGCATAGATCTCTCTGCTCATGGTTTCCACATAGTTCCAAATATTGGCTTTGACTGGATATCTGGAAAAGGGAACCCATTTAGATATTACACATATGGAGCTGCATTTGCTGAAGTTGAAATCGATACATTGACTGGTGATTTTCACACAAGAACGGTTGATATAATATTGGACCTCGGATATTCTCTCAACCCAGCCATTGATATTGGACAGGTGCGCACTCTTCTTCTCCTTAAAAAGCCAACTGAAAATTAAAAGAAAAAATTGTGTTTTGAGTCTGGATTCTGAAAGTCAACATTTTGCAGATAGAAGGAGCATTTGTACAAGGGCTAGGTTGGGTAGCTTTAGAAGAACTCAAATGGGGAGATGCAGCTCATAAATGGATTAGACCAGGAACTCTACTCACTTGTGGACCTGGAAACTACAAAATACCTTCCATTAACGACATTCCCTTCAACTTCAAGGTTTCTCTTCTCAAGGTATATATTCATGCCACTATAAAAACGACCAATAGCTTTTCTACTTGCTAGTTTAGAAGCTGACCAGTAAGGTTTCAATTAGGGGAATCCAAATTCAAAGGGGATACATTCATCAAAAGCAGTTGGTGAGCCTCCGTTTTTTCTAGCATCATCTGTTTTCTTTGCCATTAAAGATGCAATCAGAGCGGCTAGAGCCGAGATGAGTCTTAACAACAAATGGTTCCCACTGGACACTCCTGCAACTCCAGAGCGTATCAGAATGGCTTGTTTGGACGAGTTTACTTCTCCTTTTGTAAGTTTAGATTTCTGTCCCAAGCTTAGTGTTTGAGCTTTAAACTTCCTTTAATGATGCTCAAAACAAATTAAAATGATATTTTGTTTGATAAAATGTTAATTTTCAATGTAAACATTTGATATTTACGTGCTTGGTAGCTGGCACTGATGTGATATTTTTCTGGGACAACTTGCCTCCAAGGACATTAATATCAATTTAAATGCTGTTGGGATTATTAGAATTTTATGAATTTCGAAAACTCTTGTGAATTTTTGTGGACTGATTTTAAAGTAAAATGTAATCCATCATTGACTAAAGACTTTTGAGATAGAGAAAAATCTTGAAAGGAGCATAACTTTGTGTTTTCAGATCCAACTTTTTTTTGTTTACTTTCTTCTTTTGTAATCTCGTAAGCATACGATCATGGAATCTGAGGGAGTATTATTACCAGTGATCCACGAGCATGTTATGATGCCTTGGAATAATAATCCGAGGATAGGTCGTTGCTGTGGACGCTCTGAAACCATCAATGATGGCTACTATTGTAACACCTGCGATTTTGTCGTTCACAAGAATTGTGTCGAAAAGTGCTCCCAAGTCTATCGAACATCCATCTCACTCGAAACACACTCTTCGGCTTACTCGAAGTAAACCATATCATACATGTGGTTTATGTTGAAGGAGAATCAAGGATCTATGCTATAGGTGTGAGATCTGTGACTTCGACATGGATCTATATTGTGCAAAGTATCCACCACCTGATGTTATTGACATTTCCAAGACGCATCACCACAAGCTCACCCTTTTCAAGAACAAGGAGTGGATCGAGTGTGGTGCTAAATGTGATGAATGTGATTTATCCTTTCATTTGGATTGTGTATGGCATCCGTTAGAGACAATCCACCACCCGGCAGAGTTAAATCACTCTTTCCACGACTTGCATCCTCTTAAGCTCCTCACAGGTCAACCACCTGACTATTCTGATGGAAAATGTCGTCTTTGCGAAGAAAAGATAGATCACTCATCGTTTTATCATTGTTCTCCATGTAACTTCACCTTGGATCTGCGTTGTGCTTTAAACCCACCACAAATATCTCGTCTCGATTTGAAAACACATGATCACTAACTCACTCTTCTCCCAAGACTCGATTCGTTTACTTGTAATGCTTGCGGGTTGAAGGGAGGTCGAAGCCCTTACATATGTGTTCAATGTGATTTCATCATCCACCAACGTTGTCTTGGTCTTCCACGTCTTATTAACATCAATCGGCATAATCACCGTGTTTCTCGCACTTCTCTTCTTGGTGTTGAAAAGTCAGAGTGTTGTCGAGTTTGTCACAAAAAGGTTGATAGGATTTGGGGAGGTTATTCTTGTCAAAAGTGTCCTGGTTATGTTGTTCATTCAAAATGTGCTACAAGAAAAGATGTGTGGAATGGGAAAGAACTGGAAGGAGTTCCTGAAGAACCAGAAGATATAGATCCATATGTGAAAATAGATGAGAACACAATACAACATTTCAGCCACAAGGAGCATTACTTGAGACTCCACGCTAATGGTATTGTATACGAGGACAACAAGTGGTGCAACGCATGCAGCCATCCTATATCTTTCCAATCCTATTATGGCTGTATGGATTGTGACTTCATTCTCCACCAAAACTGCGCTGAATGTCCTAAAAAGAAACGGCATGTGCGACACAATGAACGGCTTACACTAATTACAAGTGATACAGATTGGTTTCTTTGTAGGGCTTGTGAGAAATATTCCAGTGGTTTCAGGTACGAGCATGGGTTTATGTGTTTGGATGTTTTGTGCAGTTCAATTTCTGAGTCATTTGTCCATCCAAGTCATCCCAATCATCCTTTGTATTACATTCTATCAAATATAGATAAAAACTGCAATGGTTGCAATTTGCCGAGGCGTGGTATGTTTAGTTGCATTGAAGATGATTGTACATTTGACATATGTTTCAGATGTGCCACTCTACCACAAGTGGTAAAACATAGAGTTGATGATCATCCTCTCTTATGTTATGGTGAAAAGGCAGGTGAAAAATTGTGGTGTGATATTTGTGAGAAAGAACTCAATCCAGAGAAATGGTTCTACACATGCAAAGATCACCTACTTTGTTTGCATACAGAGTGTGTGCTCGGAAACTTTTCAGGATTCATGCCAAAAAGCACAATAAAGGATCCGGGCAGAATTTATGAAGTGGTGCTGAATAATAATTCCCTTAGATGAAGCCAATGTTTTTTAGTTTCCTTGTATCAATTTATTTTAATTTCCAACATGAGTTGATTTCATAATGTTATCATTTATCTAAGAATTTAGCAATCTTAATTTGATATACTCCATCGGTTTCTATATTTGAGTAATCACATCACCAAACATACAAAGGATGGTGTACACAAAATCCTTTTCCAGTTTATGAGAATTGAACAAGAAAAGACTTGGTCTGCTACGGTTTGTATACAAAAGACAAAGATGTTTTTGCTAAAACAAAAGATTCTTAAGGATTAAAAGAACAATCATTATTAAACAAAGTATAAGGAGTATCGTAGCACATTTCACCATTGCTCCTTCTCTTTGTGATCTCTCCGCCTATTCAAATATCAAAATATGTCTCTCTGAGTTCTATAAGATACTAAATCTCTAGTATGAGTTTTTGGGTAAAGAATCAAACCTTCTGTAGTTGTTTATAGCCTTCCTCCACCGATGTAGAAACATTCTCAATATTGTAGTCTATCCGATCAACAATAGTCCCCTGATTGATACAACAACATAAGAAAACTAATTGTTGAGAAACCACCAAAAACTACGTATCCATTTTATGTAATTCATATGCCTTTTAATGAGTCAGCTTGAAACCTGATCAATCACAAGAGCAGATAAGTCCTTCATTATCTGAGCAAGGTCGTTCACAGACCCCAAAACCTAAAAAGATAAACCTGAAGTTAGTCACCATTGAAAGGTGAAGTAAGCAGCTTCCTAAAATATGGTATAGTAACAGCTTCCAATTTACCTGCTGTATCTCTCTTTCCCTTTCCGCTGAGACATGTTGCCCTTTCTTCAACTCAATTGTCTGGTGTTCATCTAAACCCTAGAATTTGTTTAAGACCAGTGCTTTTTATTAGGGTATTGGTAGGGTAAGGAAGACAATAATAATTGATTGGGAAATCTGAATCGCTCTAGCTTGATTGCTAGAAGAAATCATGTAACATAATGTCAATGATATACTTTTAGGCAGAAATTAAGCACTTACCATTCCACTAAATTCATCGTCTTCATCCAGTCTCGACATTTTTCCATTCATGTTAAACTCCAAATCAACTTCGTCCTGACCCTGTGATTTACGAAGCCAAATATGAATACAAGCATCAAATCCAGCCACATTAGGGTGCATGAATGTCCCAAGAATCAATTCTTTTATACCTCTTTCTGCTGCTGCAGACGTTTCAAAAAACTAGATTGTTTTCTGCGGAGCTCCATGGAAAGGTTCTGAAGATCTGTTGCAAGAGAACGCTGTCAAAAACAGTATGTCAAAAAGTAGGTCAAGTCCAATGGAGAGCCCCACTATACATGTAGACAGAACTTTAACCCATGCTACAAACTTAAAACACAGAATAACCCAATGTTCGTGGAAAATAAAAGAAAAAAATAAACCCCAACTTTACTTCATACAATTTGCTAACTGATAATGTAAACTAGATTGGTATTCCAAAGATTTTCTCATATGAGAATCAGTTAAACCCACATCACCCTATCTGAATCTCTAAAAGCACAAAGGTAAAGGCCATGCATTGCATTCTCTCAAAATTGGAAAATTCCAACAGTACCTGCACATTTTTCCTGAGATTTGATTCTTCCGAATGCCCTCTTGTAGATAACCTCTGCAATCTCTTTTCTGAATCCCTCAACAGATCAGTGATTTCATGAGTGAGCATCTCGACTGCACGTTGATCCCCTTTGTTATCTCCAAATGTAGGCATTAGAGCCTTCGAATGAGCCTTTGCTAATTCACCCATTTTGTCTCGCACCTTTTGTATATTAAAAGTTATCTCCTCAGAATCATCTACCCAAGCTGGTGGCAGTCCAATTGTGAATGCATCACTACTGCAAACATTCACAATAAATTTGTATTTTTGGAGATGATAAATTAAATGCATAAAATGTCAAACACCAAGAAAAAAAGAAAGTTTTAAGCCCTAAATTTTCTCCATAGTTCAATTCAATCACAAATCAATTACGTACTTTCTTCTGATTACCATTCGTTTCTATAAATATATTTCCTAGAAAATTCCATCAATATTTGCAGAATCAAACAAAAACAGATAGAACAAGGACCCATATATTACCTCGATGGACCAGGATCACTGGAATTCAAAGGAGCATAAGAGTAGTGATTAGACCGAGAAAACGAACCGCTAACCATTTCGATCACCGGACCACCAAATGAATCAGACGCCGATAATGGAGCACGCGCGCTCTTACACGCATCCCTGTGTTTCCTGTACACCGTCGTTCGGTTCCTCGTCGCCATCAATGCCAAATTCAGTTGAATTCTCAACAAAGTCTCTAAAGAGAAAGAAATTTCCCGGAAAATTAGACAAATACGGAATCGGAGCTCAGATTTCACAAGCTTGTGTGTCGTCGGAAAAAGCAAACGAATCTGAATCGCGAAAACTTTTCTGCTTTAGCGCGTGTTGCAGACTTAACGACGAAGGTGAACTTTTGGGCTTTTTAGGCCCAATAATGTATTAGGCTTACTTGCCAAAAAGCCCAATTATGAATTAAGATTACTTGCCAAAAAGCCCAATTACTTGCCACTTGCTATATTGGTCCAATATGAGTGCTTGAATCACACGGTTTTTAGATGATGACGAAAAGACGAAAGTGCCCGTGGATTCTAGGCGGCTAAAAAGTCAACAAAGGGTGTAAAAAGCTCAGTAAGTGATTAGGGGTAGTTTGGTCATTCGAAATAGATTCGTGTCCATGGAATCTCGGTGAAAGAAAGAGAAAATCCTCATTTAAAGGTTCGTGTTTCCTCGCACTTTCAGGCTCAACAAAGTACTGACAGGTTCTAATACATATACACGAGGAAGAATATCATTTAATTAAAAAAAGTCATCTGAGATTTTCAGAAAAGTTTTTTTTTTTCTTTTTTGGGATTCAGAATCAAATGGAAGAAGATTTGTTGGGCATTTGTGGGTTTGATTCTTCGAAGAAATATCGTTTAGAAGAACTTGCTAAGTATCAGTCTGGTTAGCTTCAAAATCTCCTCTTTTTCCAATTGGATTTAGCTTATAAGTTGATTTTAGGGTTTATCCAGGTGTTTTTAATTTCTTTATGAGATTTCAATATCTCTAGTGGTTTTAAATTTGGTCACTTTATGGGTAGAGTTTTTCTTGATTTTGTTGTGAAATTGATAAAGGTTTTGTGATTGTAAACTTCTATTAGGTTCATGTATTGAGCTTGAAGATGTTGAAGGAGATGATGAAATGGCAGTTGATTATCCATGCCCGTTTTGCTCAGATGATTACGATTTGGTTGAATTGTGTCACCATATTGACGAGGAGCATCAACTAGACGCTAACAATGGGGTAAATTTCAATTCATAATCATTTCCAAATTCATCTACTATTCTTTTGATTAGACACTGAGGCTTCTCATGAAGCAGTTGTGAATATTCGTTGTACTCTAGTACTTTACATACTTTAGTAGGTAGGATTGTGATTCTGTAATGAGAATTGGTAGGGACTTCTTGGAATTTAGTTCATTTGGATCATCCGCCTGATGCTATGAGGAACCATTTTGCAGTTGTGAATTGTTTTGGTGTGAGAAACATTGTGCCTCAGGATCTCCAATACCATTTTGAGCTTAAAGAGATCACCTTTAGAAACGTATAACCAGATCAGGATTCCTAGAAATGGAAGATAATGAATGTAATAACTTCTTACAAATTCAGCTTTGGTTGTAATGTAGATATGCCCAGTTTGTAGCAGGCGAGTGAAGGTGCATATGGTTGATCACATTACCACGCAGCATAGAGATGCCTTGAAGATATCCATTTTAATCTTCACTTCTTGCTTTCTAACCATTTAGTAGAAAACATTGTGAAATTTTTTTTGGTGCTTCTGTCTAAATGATGGTACAATTATATCGATTTGTTGGCATTTGGTTTCCTTGACTAAGATTTACCTTGTACAAAAGCAGACACTTTACAAGGATGAGTCATATTCAGCATTTTCTCCAAGGACTAAGAAATATTTACAGTCTCTAATCGATGAGCCACTCTCGACTAATCATACATCTAAGAGTGTACCTGACCCATTATTATCATTCATATTCAATCCACCGTCACCAAGCCAGTCCAAGCTTGTATTACCTGATTTATCAAGTGAAGCAAGCAAAGAAGAGAAGAGCTCTGTTAGGGATTCAACAGAAAAGTAAGAACCCTTTTGACATTTTCTTGATTCTGTGTGCCTTTATTTCACCTTCTCGAATCTTGCCTAAATGTACATTTTGTTTTTCACCTGTGTGCAGAGACAGGAAATCGCTGTCTCCCTTGTCAGATACAGAGCTATTGGAGAAGGCAAAGAAGAGAGAGTTTGTACAAGGTTTAATATCATCAGCCATATTCGATCACATAGACAACTTCTGAGTAAGAATAAGATAAGAAGTGATACATTGTTTGAATCTTTGTTGTTCTTAGTCAAGTATTTATATATGAAACTCTAAAGTAAACTGAAGTAGTCTATAATATAAGCCATTGAGCTTCTGTTTACCATCAAACTTCTACTTTGTTTGTCTACAGCTCATAATTCTTAAGTTACTTGAGGTCGGAGTTTCCTTAACAACCACTTTTTGCGTAGTTTCACATCTAGAGCCAAGAATGTTTTTGCCTTGAGTTCATCTTCAAGCAGATCACAAGCATCTAATATAAGTTCCTCGTCCATGTCTGGTAACGCTTGAATAGCCTCAACCACATCCTCTATTGCCATGGTTTTGGTTTCATCAACTCTAGGCTTCTTTGGGTTTATAGGGCTTGTATCAGTATTAGCAAGTTGATCTCTTTTGTTCTTGGGATCAAACAAAAGAGAGTTGCTATTTTCCTCCTCAGCTGAAGTAGACAAATCTGTAGTTCCACTGGATTTGAATTCTTGGAATTCAGTTTCAGGGTCAAACCAATCCATCGCAACAAAGCAGTCATTTTCTTCGATTCCAGAATCGCCACAGAGCACACACAGATCTTTATAGTATGGAATTGGCCGAGTCATAAATTGCCTTGCATCTCTACGAGCCTGCAATTATATTAGACAAGATCATGAGACGAGAGCAAATACTGTAACTAAACACTTAACTTAAATCAGAGCAATTAATTACCTTCATATAGTCTTGCCAGACATTATCATCAGCAGTTACCATTTTACGCTCATCATCCCAAGCAAACCCATCTGATCTAAGAAGACTCTTGATCGCGTTGAACTGCCTTCTCAGAGTCTTATACCGGTTCTTCAAAACATCAACATCAAAGTAAGACTCAAATTTTACATTGAAGAGATTAACCATCTCAGTCCATGCTTGTTTCCGGAAAACACCTTCAATTTGGTTGCCTCTCTTTGCTTGGTCTAGCATCAGATCGATGAAATACCGGTCCATTGGAGGATGCCAAGTAGTCCTGCACCGTGTGATGCTGCTTCCTTTTAAGTTGGACATGCTTGTTGTCGATTCACGTTTTCTGTAGTAACCTTCATCTTCCAGAATCGGTGTCTTTGTTTCTCCCTCAGTATTATTCTCCTGAGCTGAATCATATATATCGTCCATTCACAAATTACTTATATGTCACAGGCAAAAATCTACTCAAAGAAGATTCAAAGACTTTACTTTACATAACCTATCAATCATAGACTAAAAAACAAAGGGTTTAGACGAATCTTTGTTCTAAATATATTCACCATTCTGATGAGAAGAATGTACAAAGAAAGAATTCAAACTTCTATAGATTAAAAGATTGTACCTTTCTGCTCAGAAATTTCATCTGTGTAAATCAAGCACATATCTTTGTAATAAGGTATTGACTTTATTCGAAAAGATCTCGAATCAGGATGAACCTGAAATCAAAAGAATATAAAACAAACCAATCCCTGAAAAAGTTTATCCTGAAAACAAGATCACAAAATGAGACAAAACGCAAAAGCACCTTGAGATACTCTTCCCAAACGCAGTTATCAGCAATCACCATCTGTCTAGTTTCATCCCAACTAAAACCATCTTCTCTCAAAAGATTCTTCACAGATTTAAACAGGTTCTTCAATGTCTTATGCCTGTTTTTCAAAACATCTTTACCATAAGAAAACTTGAATTTGGCTGTGAAGGAAGAAGACATGAACTTCCAAGCACGTTTGCTAAACAAATGATCTTCAAATCTGTTGCCTTTTCTCACTTGCTCCAGCATCAGCTCAATGAAATACTGATCCATTTCAGGCGTCCACACTGTTCTTAATCGTTCATTGACGTTTCTACCAACTGAGCTCATTATATATTTCTACCTGCAAAAATTTGATTGCAAGAACACAAATTGAAATCAAGGAATCTCGAGTTATGAAACCAGAAATCAACAAATTCGCATATGAAACAGAATTAGATATAAACTAAAATCGATAATAAGTTCATATAATTATCTCAACTCAATTAGCTAGAGAGTAGAGAATCGTCGCTTACAGAGAACTCCGGTTGAGACAGAGAGATTCCGGTGAACGTGAATTTGGAGTTCCGGTGAGCTTTTCAGGGATAAGGTTGTCCAAGATTGGGATTATTCTCTTCGTGGCTAAGGTTATTCTTTCACTCGCAACCAATTCAGAAAAAACTTAATGGGCTTACACTTTGGGCTGAAACTATTATGGGCCTATGCATTAAAACGACGTCGTTTTTCCTAGGGTTTGTTTTTGGGCCATAGGGACGTTATTTCACCTAGGGTCGTCGTCTTCCTCGAAGATGTTCGCAAATTTTTGCTGATTAAATTGATAGAACAAGATTTAATCTTTGAGCTACTGAAGAACATCTCTTTCACTGACGTACTGGTGATATTGTAAGTGTTTATGACTTCTAAATTTCGTTAATTGTGAGCTCATTTTTTAACCTTCGTTCTCACCAATTCTGTGGTATGTAATTGTCTGCGTATTGAGCTTTTAAATCTTTAGTTTGGTTTCATTTCGAATTATGTAAAAATCTCATGATCAGATTATGATGTGTGTATTGTTTTGTGCTAAATACTTTTGAGAGGTTTATGAAACAAAGTGTAAACCTTTAAATTTAGTTCCTTGCTTTGTTATGCAGTCTTCATTTCTTCAATTCAACACAGGAAAAGTCGATGAGTAGCTTCAACGGGGACTCCATGGATGATTTCAAAGGCCTCCAAATAACTCAGCTCGATGATGATGACGACTATGGCGAAACTACCGAGGAACCGATAAAAATCAATGAGTTTGATAGTGATGACGAGGAAGATGACGAAGATTATGAACCTGTGATGTTAGGTTTCGTCGAGAGTCCTAGATACTCATGGTCAAGTCTTCGTCAACTGTTCCCTAATTTAGCCGGTGGTGTTCCGGTACTAAGTTAAAAACATTTTTCAGTTCTTTCAATCAACGTCTTCTTGATGATGTTAGAATTTTGATTCTTGGGTTGAATTTTCTGATATAGGCATGGTTGGATCCAATTAATTTACCATCAGGGAAGTCAATTCTATGTGATCTTTGTGAAGAACCTCTGCAGTTTGTACTCCAGGTGAGTTTCAAACTTTCAATACAAACTCTATTTGTTCTTCATCGCTTTTTTATCTGTTTATTTATGGAATTCAAGAAAATATTGCAGGTTTATGGTCCGATAGAGGACAAGGAATCAGCTTTTCACAGGACATTGTTTCTCTTCATGTGTCCATCTATGTCTTGTCTCCTTCGTGATCAACATGAACAATGGAAACGTTCCCCTGAGAAGGCTATGCGAAGGTAGCAAGGAACCTCTTATTAGATATCTCATCACTGTGTTTGTTTGTCGTTTCTCCAAGTGGATTGCTACATTAAATCACTAAATTTTTGTTTCTGAAGTACAAAGGTTTTCCGTTGCCAATTACCTCGTGTTAACCCTTTTTACTCGAGTGAGGCTCCGAAGCGCGATGGAACAGACAAGCCAATGGGTCATGGAGGTATTCTAAACTGCTTGATAATTGTTACTCAATTCCGAGAATCCTCTTTTGATCTTGGATTCTTGATATTGTTTGTTTCACTTTAGCTCCGGTTTGCACTTGGTGTGGAACGTGGAAAGGAGACAAAGTATGTACTGGTTGCAAAAATGCTCGATATTGTTCACCAAAACATCAGGTGTGTGCATAGTAGTTTTTGTTGTTCCACTAGGTTCTGCACTTTTTAACAAATTTTAACAACTACTCTTGTTTATAATTTCAAGGCTCTGCATTGGCGCATGGGTCATAAAACTGAGTGCCAACAGCTTCGTGTGGCTATGGAATCATCTGACGCAGCTCTTGTTGATAATGGGGTTGCTCTAACTCAGAAGCAGAAAGGTTAGCAAAATATTCCTATTTTTCCTACCTTCGAAAATTTGTGTACTAGTGATGATATTTTCTGTTTGTGCAGTTGCAAGTAAGAGTCTATGGAAAGAATTTGTATTGCTGAATGAGGATGAAAGTGAGTATGATACAGAAATGTCAGAAGATGATGAGGATGCCAAACCTTTGGTCTCAAAGAGAGAAGTTGATGACCAAATGAAATCGCTGATGAAGGATTTTGAGGTAAAGTCACTTATCGCAGTCGTATTTGCAAACTATAAATTGCCTTGGATGATTCTCAATTTTCATGCTTGTACAGGGAGATGCTGATAAAAAGAGTTGGGTCAATTTTCAACAACGCGTAGCCAAAGCTCCTGAACAAGTTCTAAGGTGTGATTCAGTCACACAGAAATTGTGGTTTTTTTGCTTACATTTATCCTTGAGTCTCTCATAACATAATTGGTGATACAGATATTCTCGGAGCTCTGGTGCTAAACCCCTCTGGCCAATAGCAAGCGGACGAGTCTCTCAATCTGAAATTCCCAATTGCAAATCTTGTGGTGGTCCTCTTTGTTTTGAATTTCAGGTAATTATTTACACCAAATTTGATACTCACTTCTTTCATAAAAGTTGTATTACCCTAGTCTTAATTCAATGTTCTGTTCATCTTTGTCAGTCAAGAAAAGAACAACAATTTTAGCCGAATCAAAACGAATTTAAACCAATAAAGCACACAATTGTCCCCATTAGATGTCTCTGTTCTTGCATAGTGGAAGCTTGTCCCTGTTCTTGATCATTTCAATGGCGGTTTTTTCAGGTAATGCCGCAGCTACTGTTCTTCTTGGGCGGAAAAAACGACAGGGATTCTCTTGATTGGGCAACAATTGTGGTGTACACGTGTGAGAACTCTTGTGAATCAAGCTTAACTTACAAGGAAGAGTTTGTCTGGGTTCAACTATACAGTCAAACAACTTAGAATTTCTTCTGTTTCCTGTTGGCTATGGCCACAAAAGTTTTGTTCTTAACCGGATCAGACCGGAACTAATCTTTGTAAACTTTTTTCATGGGGTTTATTTATTTGAACATCTCTATATTAAACTTTGATCCCAAAAAGAAAAGGTTATATACTAGCTAGTAGCTATGTTTCAGAATATGAGGTTTCTACTTTCTTGCATATTAAAAAACTTAAATTGTTTTCATTCAAAATCATTTAATATTGACCTTTATTATAATTCAACTAATCATGTCGAATATGAATACTCACAAAATATCTGTCACACTAACAAATCTATTTTGTGATTTTTAAGAATGAATTAGTTGGACAAATCTACACATTTAGTCTGCTGTAAATTGCTTCAAACTTATGTAAAGCCATTTAATTTCTGTTCTAAAACGCCTATTTTGAAACTAAATTGTAATTAACGTGGAATGTGTTAATAGAGACTATCGCTGATAAGATGATATGAGAGAGACAAAGAACTTGAAGACAGAATGAACTTTGAAGTCAACTGACAAAGATTCTCATATTTGTCGCAAAGAAAGTGTTTCCACAAAACTGAATCACAAAAAACATTCAAAATCACTGCTAAAAAAATTCACTATTGAGCAAGTTTCTCATTTCTTAGACTTTTTCGCTGGTACCCTGCAAGAACCAAATGCAAGAGTTTAGAATGTTGCCAAAACACAAACAGATTTGTTGATTAAGATCAAAACTTACTCTGCGGTTTGCGCCTGTGGTGCAGCGGCAGGTATGTCTCCTCCAGGACCCTGAAATGATAGATATCGCAAAACCATTTCATATAAACTAATCCCAACTCAATCCCATGATATTATACACAAATGATCAGAAAAAAGTTACCTTTGCAAGACGCTCCTCTCGTCTAGCATGTTTCCTTTCTCGACTAGCCTTGTTCTTAGCCCTCTTAGCCTCAAACTGATCAGACAAAGTCTTCTCTCTAGCCTTCTCAGCCTTTGATTTGTGAATACTTTCCATCAATACACGCTTGTTCTTGAAGACGTTTCCTTTGACTTTCATGTACATGTCATGGTACATGTGTCTGTCAATCTTCTTGGACTCTCTATACTTCTTCAAAAGACGCCTCAGAACTCTCATCCTCCTCATCCACAATACCTTTGTTGGCAACCTTGCCTCCCGAGTACCTCTCCTCTTACCTTAACCATTATATACAATAGTCGTATAAATCATCTGTCGTAAGTTACCAAGAGTGGCAGTGTGGATCAAATTTTACATACCATAACCAGAGTGACGTCCCTTTCTCTTGGCTATATTCAATTGGCGTGCTCTTGATCGTGAGTGGATCTTTGTTGGCTTCCTGATGATGAAACCATCCTTCACAAGCTTCCTGATGTTTTGGCCTAAAGTTACATAACAATCCAAAATCCATAATCAGAATTGTCAAATGCATATCACCATTTCGAATCGAAAACTCAAAATATTAAGATCGTTTAATTCCACAATACACCGGAAATGTACCCTATGGATCCGGGAAGAACTTAGTTTAATGTGAAACTACTATTATGTGATATTAACATCTGTGCAAACTTTTTGAGAATTCTAAGAATCCGATTACGAACCTACAGCAGCACCATTTCGAAGCTCAAATTCACAGGATTCAATTCAAATCATTCAATGTCTCCTACGAGTTGAGCTACGAATATCCTTACTATTCTAGTTTTTTCTACCATCCTCAACAACAAGCTTCATTCAAAGATGTAACCAGCACGATTCGGAGAATATCAAACCCAAACAGAAATGTAAATAAAGCATGAAGAAGAAAAACATACGCGAATTGGCCATGGAGATATCACTCCCTTCATTCGGATCTAGCCAAACTTTCCTCTTCCCGCACTTCAGCACTGAGGCTGCGAGTCGCTTCTGGAGCTTCAGCGAAACCATTTTAACCCCTCCCTTCTGGATGTTGATTTTGGCGGAGAAGAACTGATCGAAGAAGACAATATCATTATATATGTCATTTTCTAGGGTTACGCGATAAACCTCTGATCTCTAATTGGGCTTTTCTCTAAGCCCATTATATGCCGAGTATTGAATCTTACATCTTTAGAAGGCCTTTCATAGATCCATCATTGACTTTGTGGCAAATGTGCGTTGACCTTCTTTTCTATTGGCATTCGGGTAACTATTCAGGTTTGGGTATAGATCGGGTTTGGGTACGAATATTTTTATCTAAACTCTATAAAAGTTCAAAATTAATTTAAAAAATTAACAGAAAAAATATTTAATAAAAGTATATCGGGTACTTATTCGGTTATTGATTTGGTTTCGGTTTAGGTTTGAATTTTGTTTTTGAACATATAAATTTAGGATTCATTTGGATATTTTATAAGGTTCAATTTGATTTTAATTTCTCTTATTTTGTATCGGTTTCCGGTATCAAGTTTTAGGTCATGTGCTAACAAAGATCTCTACCACCTCAAAATAAGTAGCATGGCAAAAAAAAAACCACCAGTCACCTAAAAATAAATTGAGTTAAAAATAGAATAACAGATGTCAAAAAAATAAAAATAAATAAATAGGAAACCCCAAAAATTCCTTTTTTAAAGCTCTTTAAATAAACAAATTTCAGTTTAGTTATCTTCTGTATATATATAAACGTTACAGGAAGAGAAAAGAAGAGAAGAAAAGAGAAAAGAGAAAAGAAAAAATGAAAATGGTCGGAAAGATCTTTCTCCTTTTCCTCTCCATCTACATCACGGTGGTTCTCGCCGGAAAAGCTCCACCACCAACATTCACAGAGAAAGGCAAAGCCTTAGCAGAGAAACTCTGTGAAAAATCCGAAGACAAAGAGTTTTGTGTTTCAAGCCTAATGTCACGTCCTGAAGCAGAAACTGCATCTGCAGCAAAACTTGGTGTGATTGCATTAAGCATTGCATCTTCAAATGCTTCAGACACATCATTCTACATTAAAGCCAAACTGAAACAAAAGAATCTTGAACCAGCTTTAGAAGACACACTTGATGATTGTTCTAAGAATTACTTAGATGCAGTTGCACAACTTGATGATTCTTTGGCTGCTTTGATGCAGAATTTGTACATTGATGTTGATATTTGGCTTAATACAGCCATTAGCGATGGTGAGAGTTGTGAAACTGCTTTGAATGATCGTGCTGGTAATGATGCTGAGCTTGCTCGTAGAAACACAAACTTGTTGAAGCTTTGCAAAGATGCTCTTCTTATTAACACTATTTTAACTCCATAAGTTTTGTAATTTGTTGTTGATCTATTCATCTCTATATATGTGTTTACTTGTTATAATTTCCTAAAAATGGATCGATTATTTGTGTACCAGTTGTAAATTTCACGATATTTTGAAATACTTTTTTTCCGGGAAAATTCTAATGGACATATATTGGAATATATATATTGTCAACTTAATTCATTTAATTTAATAACGATAGGAGCCAAAAAAAGTGGCACAAAATTTACAAACGATCTCAAGACAATCCTTTAACACTACAGACCAGAAAATCTATTTTAAAATTCAAGAATCTAAGAATATGAGAAAGAAGGAAAAAACTAAAAAAAACCTCTAAAAATGATTGAAGTCTTGTGTGCAAGGCAAGAATGCTGACCATATATATATAGTAAATGCAATAAATATGAGTTTTTCCATATTATATATCCCTAATAACCAATGAAATTAATCAAATTATTGTTAAAATTGATGATGCTTCACATTTTACAATCACTGAAAAATATTATATGCTTACAAATAATTACAAAATTCACAAGGTAGTATCCATTTTAAAAGTTCTCTTTTGGAAAAATTTCATTAAAAATTTTCAATGTGAATAATTCTTACAATCTTACTCTTGAAATGCTTAAATAAGTTAATAGTTAAAATACTAAGTAAAACATGTTGGAGGGTTTATTAGAGGCTGAATTTTAATAAAATTTCAAAATCTTTATAAAGTGAAATTCACTATCAAATGCATTCAAATTCATTATATAATCTAATTTATTTTCAAATTTTTAGTATTAAATAAATGAAGATTTTAACTAGTATATATATAAATGATATACATGATTTAGATTTTAACTAGAATAACATAAAATTTTGTAAAGATTTGTAAATCTATTAAAATTCAATCTCCGCTAATTTGGTAATTAAAGAGATCTTAAAAATGTATTAATACAATTCATAATTTGACTAAAAAAGTGAGACTATGTGTATATATATTTTAATCTTTGACCACAAGAAAAAAAATATCTTTGTTTTATTTTTTTGGGCTTTGTATATCGGACGGCATTTGTGTGGCCAGGGAGGGCTACCTGAGGACTTGATAATCTGTCTCTCCTCTCCTCTCCTCTCCTCTCTTCTCTTCTCTTCTCTTCTCTTCTCTTCTCCTTCTTCACTGTGTGGGTCTCTCTTTCTCTCTACCTCTCTCTTCTGCGAAGGAGTTCTGGATTTCCCTCTGCGATTTCGGATTCTGGAGATTTTCAAATTCTTGTTCGATCAAATGGTGGATGGATTTTATGCTATTGCTTTACCTCATTAGCAATGACTTCTGCTTCTTCCATGTCCGGTGCGTGTTCTCTCGTTCTCTATCTTAATGATTTTGTTTTATCTTTTCATGTTCGCTGCGGACACACACGCTCGAAGGCTGAGTTTAAGGGAAGCTTTGTTTTCTGCTTAGGATTCATAGGGTTCACGTATAATTGAATTTGAAATCCAGTTCGAGTTCTTGTTCACTTTACCTGCCTCAATTCCCTAGTGTTTTGTGTTTGTGTGCCAGGGAGAAAGAATCCACTTGGGTGTGATGATTTCTATGTGTTTTCTTTCTCACATCTGTTTTTTTTTGCTGAGAAATGTAGGAAAGTAAATATTTTTAGCGATTAGGTTTTGTGCTAGTGCTTCTTTGAGTAATTTCATGTGCCAACTAAACATAACCAACCTTTCTTGTTGAGGACCACTGTCTTCTATTACTGATTAAGTGACCTCATGCATTTACATTATATACTTTTTGGTTTGTCTTGTTTTGGGTTTATTGATTGATTGTGTGAGTACAATGCAGTGTCTGTGGAATGCGTGAACATATGTAATCTAACCAAAGGAGAAGGGAATGCAAGAAGCGATTGCAATGCTCTCTCCTGTGCTTGGAAAGCTCCACGAGCGTTAACTGGGTTTTTAGCTAGCACTGCTCATCCACCTGTGTGTTCTTTGTATTTATGTGGCAGAAATGGAAGAAAGAGCAGAACAAAATCTGTAAGTATTCTTTATGGCGTCTTATTATGTAGTGGGGTATTTTGGTTATCTTGCGTCGCTTGAATGGGATATTTTAAGCTCTAAAATTGTGTTTATACTGTTTTTGTACTTGATCATCTTGTCCAAGTTGCCATGGTGGCAGTATTTGCTATCTATTTATTGAGGTTCCTTATGGTAACTCCTTTGGATAATGTAGTGCGCCTGGCAAAGGTATGAGTATGAAGTAGGCTTTTCTGAGGCTCCTTACTTTGTAAATGTGAGAAAAATCTTGAAGTCCAGATTATCTTATGGTAGTCGTCAAAGATGGGAACTGTATTGCTTATCAGCTGAATCTTCTGGTGCATACGATGATGTGACTGTCGAAACGTTGTGGGAGGTACGATACACTAACCTCTTCATTTTTATTGGCATTCTACTAGCACGATATTCTCTACAATTCTAATGGGTGGTTGTCTCTGCAGGACCTTTTCCCATCAATATCTTACTTACCCTGTAAAGAATTAGAATTTGTTCGAAAGGGCCTTAAGGTATGATAATATAAGTTTCTTCATATTTCTATTGTGGAAGTGTATTTGCGTTTTCTAGTATTCATTTCTTAATTCAGTAAGAAAGGTTTGTGCAGTTAGCGTTTGAGGCACACCATGGTCAAAAGAGACGCAGTGGGGAACCATTCATTATACATCCGGTTGCTGTTGCTCGTATCCTTGGAGAACTTGTGAGTTGCATGATACATTCACGTGATGATTATCTGGAACGCTTGATAAGTTACTTTTTTACTTGAATAGGAATTGGATTGGGAGTCTATTGTTGCTGGATTACTACATGACACAGTCGAAGATACAAATTTCATTACTTTTGAAAAAATAGAAGAAGAATTTGGTGCAACTGTGCGTCACATTGTTGAAGGGGAGACCAAGGTCTGGCTATGTGTGTTTGCTGCAATATTTTTCTTATCCTCTTAACCATTTAATAAAAGAATTCAACGTTTCCTCTGCCATGTAGTTGTTCATCACTTATAGAAATTATTTCCCTCTTAGGTGTCAAAACTGGGAAAGTTAAAGTGTAAAACGGAAAGTGAATCCATACAAGATGTAAAAGCAGATGATTTGCGACAGATGTTTCTCGCAATGACAGATGAGGTGCAGTCTCTTCAGATTGTGTTTCAGTTGGTATGGGTATATTATTCATCAGCAGACCTAACTGCTTCAATACAGGTCCGCGTCATTATTGTCAAGCTAGCTGACCGGTTGCATAATATGCGAACACTCTGCCACATGCCTCCCCATAAGCAGGTGATTCTTTCAAGTAGTTGAGATTTGTTGCCCATACAGCTCTCAGCTCTATGTTTCATTAGAAGTATAACTAATAGTTTTGTGACTTTCGTCCAGTCCAGCATTGCAGGGGAGACTTTGCAGGTCTTTGCTCCTTTAGCGAAATTGCTTGGAATGTATTCGATAAAGGTATAACCCGTTACGCATTATTTCTCTTGCTATTATTCTTATAACAATATTATGCTACGATGTGGCCACAGTTTCCAGTCACATCAGTTAAAATGTATATTTGTGTATATAAAACCTAATTATCTCAGTTGTTTGTGTCCATGGTTTTCTGAGTTGTGTGGTGGTAATCTTGCAGTCTGAACTGGAAAATCTATCTTTTATGTACGTAAGTTCTGAGGATTATGATAGAGTCACAAGCAGGATTGCTAACCTCTACAAAGAGCATGAAAAAGAACTTACTGAGGTGAGTTCAACTCATTATCAGCTCTGAGTTTAAACGGCTCAAACATTGATTGAAAAGGAAAATTAAAAAGAAGGACGTTGATTATCAACCTACACGCTTTTTGACCTTTCGAACTGTGATTTCATCTGGGTGTTTATTTAGTTCATCTGCATTCACAGAGTCCTACTATGTATCTTAGGCAAACAGAATTTTGGTGAAAAAGATTGAAGATGATCAATTTCTGGATCTTGTGACTGTGGATACTGATGTTCGATCTGTTTGCAAAGAAACTTACAGGTGAATTAATAAACGACTTCTTCATTTTACTCTGTAATTTACCCTTTTCTTCAGCATCTGAAGTCTCTTATTTTTACGTGCAGCATATACAAAGCTGCGCTCAAATCGAAAGGATCAATTAGTGATTACAACCAGATTGCTCAGGTTTGTGTTGGACTCCCTTCTCCAAGTTGTATCAGAGGTTTTGAATACAGGCATCCATCTGCGAGCTAAATTTGATTGTTAACACGCTGCTTATCCTAATTTGTGTATTTTAGCAGTTACGGATTATTGTAAAGCCAAAACCTTCTGTTGGAGTCGGGCCTTTGTGCAGTCCACAACAGGTAAAACCTCAATGATAAGGAAGTGGGTATCTTTTGTTCCGATTTATTCTGGTGTGTCACTCAACTTTCTCGCTCTGTTTTCAATGCAGATATGCTATCATGTTCTTGGGCTAGTTCATGAGATCTGGAAACCTATTCCCCGAACTGTATGCATCTGATTTTCTGTTCTTTCAGGATATATTTTAGTTACATTACGTCTGAGCACATGTCTTACCTCTTCGTTACAGGTAAAAGATTACATTGCGACCCCAAAGCCTAATGGTTACCAGAGCCTCCATACTACTGTGATTCCGTTCTTGTACGAGAGTATGTTTCGGCTAGAGGTTCAGGTATTTGAGATAATATTATTTCATCACATTTCTTAGAAAAAGGCCAATAATGAGTACAATTGAATCTGAGTTTTGTTTTCAAAAGGTTGAAGCATGAGGAAGTTTCTAAAAGGTTGATTTGATTGGGTATTAAAACTGCATATTTCTCTGCAGATCAGAACCGAGGAGATGGACTTGATTGCAGAGAGGGGCATTGCTGTTTACTATAATGGCAAGGCTCTTTCTGCTGGGTTAGTTGGAAATTCGGTTCCTTTAGGTAGAAATTCAAGGGGTAAGACGGGTTGCCTCAACAATGCAGATTTTGCACTCAGGGTATTTACTGACCTTACTCAGAAGTAAAAATGCAAAGAGTGCTAAATGTAGGCAGTGATGTTTTCGTTTATGCCTTCTGAGTATAATGTTAATTATGACAGTGTATTTTTCCAGGTTGGGTGGCTAAATGCAATTAGGGAATGGCAAGAGGAGTTTGTGGGTAACATGAGCTCTAGAGAGTTTGTGGATACCATTACGAGGGATCTTTTAGGTAGTCGTGTGTTTGTATTCACACCTAAAGGAGAGGTAAGGACTACACCTTGGGGCCTCGTAAACATCATCTAGCTTTTTTTTCGTTTCTGCATAAGTGTTTTACTATTCTATTTGCAGATAAAAAACCTTCCGAAGGGTGCCACTGTTGTTGACTATGCTTATCTGATTCACACAGAAATCGGAAACAAGATGGTAGCAGCTAAGGTATTTTCCCCATTCCTGTCGTTCTTTCCATGATGTCTTTGATTTCTCTATCTATTATCTTTGAATAAAAAACATCTGAACCAGACTTTAAGGATACTTAATGGCTTGAAATTGCAGGTCAATGGTAATCTTGTTTCTCCAACGCATGTTCTTGAGAATGCTGAAGTCGTGGAGATAGTCACCTACAACGTATGTATCTTTTCTCTCTTGCATTTGTTTTTATATTTCTTCTTTTCTTTGTTTGTCCTGCTTTGAGAAATTTTGATTGCCTTCATCATGATTTATTACCTTGGTTTCGCAAGCTCTTTCATGTTTTATAATTATTGTCACATCACAGGCCCTCTCAAGCAAATCTGCTTTCCAGAGACATAAACAGTGGTTGCAGCATGCCAAAACAAGGAGTGCAAGACACAAGATTATGAGAGTATGTTATTTTCATTTGCTTACTTTAGTCTAAGTGGCTCACTATTACTAATTCATTTCTCTCATCTTGTTCCAGTTCCTTAGGGAGCAAGCTGCACAATGTGCTGCCGAAATTACCCAAGATCAAGTGAATGACTTTGTGGCGGACTCTGATAATGATGTAAGAGATTTCATAGAAGATTCAAGAAAGAGCCTGCAATGGTGGGAGAAAATCCTCGTCAATGTTAAGCAATTCCAGTCACAAGACAAAACCAGAGATACAACTCCCGCTCCTCAAAACGGAAGCGTTTGGGCTCCAAAGGTGAATGGAAAACACAATAAAACCATACAAAACTTGAGTTTGGATGAACCAGAGTTCCTTCTACCTGGAGATGGAATTGCCAAGATTTTGCCTGCTAATATACCTGCTTATAAAGAAGTGTTGCCCGGCTTAGACAGTTGGCGAGACAGTAAAATTTCTGCATGGCATCATCTCGAAAGTCACTCCATCGAATGGTTGTGTGTAGTATCCATGGATCGCAAAGGTATGAATCTTCATTTTCTTATAGTGATGCGTGATGATTCTGATAACTCAATAGTAAAATGAAGAACTGTTTGTTACATTTGGCAGGCATCATTGCAGAGGTTACAACAGTCCTTGCAGCTGAAGGCATCACAGTATGTTCTTGCGTGGTGAGAGCTTTAACTTCAAAACTTTTTTTTGAACACATTATACGTTTTAACGACTCAATCTTACAAAGCTCATTGTTTATTGCAGGCCGAGATTGACAGAGGAAGAGGATTAGCAGTAATGTTGTTTCAAATAGAAGCAAATATTGAAAGTTTGGTAATATGTCCTAATGTTCTTGTAACTCTTTTTCCTTCTTAGGATCTTCGATCACTAGACCCTAACCTTTGTCTCTATGGATCTGTAACTTTCAGGTTAGTGTTTGCGCAAAGGTGGATCTAATCTTGGGTGTATTGGGATGGTCGAGTGGTTGTAGCTGGCCAAGATCAACAGATAATGCTCAAGTTCTTGAGTGTTAAAAAGCCAAAGGACTGATGTTCTTGGCCATGAAGTTTTGTCATGTTCTCTGGATAAATAAGCAAACTTGAGAAGAGAGTCTGGTTGCTCCAAAGTAGAGGTAGAGAGCTCCTATAATATTCTTGAAAAAAATATATAATTATCATTTTGAGTTAAATTCTTTTAGATGGTGTAATTGTATTCAATAAATCAAGGTCATTGTATATAAAGACCAAAAGAGATGAACAAACGTTGTAATATGTAGATGATACTCCTGTAAAACATATACTTGCACATACAAAAAAACACAAATGCATTTCCCAAAATGGTTTATTACAAGTTCTAGGATTTTAAGCAAAGAAAAATCTTCCATTTGGTCATTTTTTCAATTTTAACCTCTATTTTAAAAAAAATGCAAAGCAATTAAGGAAATAAATAATAATAAGCAACATAATTCCTTGTCATTACTAGAGTTTTTAAAACTATGATAAATAATATAAATTGAAGTAAAATGTTGAAAATGTAATATTGCATATTATTTTTGATTTCGTGAATTGATTTATATTTTTTTAGACATGGATGTCAAAGTTACAAAAAAACTACTAAAGTTTGAGAAGTACCACAAATTTGGTTTGAAATTTAGGCAAGCAAATTTTTAAGAACTCGAGATAAAGATTTAAGTTTTGTGATGTTTTTAGTTTCTTTCATTAGGCAGTTAAAATTAAGCAATTAATTAGATGATTAGGGCAAATACAACAAAGACCATAAAATAAACATTTACCAAAAAATAAATTAAAACATCAGAAACATGACAAAGTCATACGATAGAAATCAAAAAACAAAGAACACAAAGTCTTAGCTCATATTCAGACAACGTCATGACCAATCAAACAAACGAAAAGATTCGAAGAACATGTTAAATTTCATGTTCATCAAAAGATGGTAATAATTAGTAGTAAGTAGGTTCAGAGGTGAAGAAGAAAGGACCAGCCCAGTAAAGCTTGAAGCTCTTGTCTTCAAGAACACGGTACTTGCTCAATGTCATTCCTCTCACACCTTTGTTAACATCAGTTGGGAAATCGCAATCAGAGATTGGAGATTTGTGTAGAAAAACTTTGCATTTGGTCACCATTCTTCCTTGATGAAGCTGTGAAGGGAACATCGAAGCGAAGAAGTAACCTCTCGAATCGGTTTTGCCGCTCAATATCGATACTGGAACAATTTCTTTTCCATATGCATCAGTCTTCACACATGAAATTCTTGCTATTGCACCTGTGGTAAACAAACAATGCCAAATTATGAGTTCATTGTTGTAATAACAACGAGAATATAAAAAACAATCAAGATATTGAAACATGAATCAAGAATTAGTCTTTTTTTTTTTTTTATATTGAGAACAATCCGGGTGAATCTGACAAATTCCATGGATATAATAGTATGCTAATCTAATATATATGCATTATCCAAACAAATATAAAACCGGCTAATATAGCAGTGCTCCAAGTTTCGAACAGATGCAAGTTTACGTCATGAGACCTAGATTGTCATTCATCAACCCGACTATCACCGTTGAGTTACGAAAATATATATTTTTATATATTTTCCTTGAATTTCCAAGAAAACCTGAATCGAGAGCCTCTAGAAAGCACAAAAATACTACTAGACCACAAGCCTTTCCGCAAAACTACAAAACTACAAGTATTAGTTTTGGATATAAAAGAAGTTATGTATTACCTTGAATAGGGTAAGATTTGTCACCGGACTTGCACATGATGACTCCTTCAACGGCGATTGGAATCAATTTGCCGGTGGCGGGGTCTGCTTCATCGCCATAATAAGCAACTGAAGATATGATTAGAGATGAGAAAACAACCAAAGAAGCAGCAAATGAGAGGCGTGAGAAAGCCATTTTATAATCTTTTGGCTTGCTTTGCTTCTATGTTTTCTAAGTTGAATTGCAGAGAAAGCAAGTGAGGATTTCAAAACTGGTTCTAAGGGTTTATATAATGTTAATATCGTTGACAAAAACCAATAATTCTTTTGTAATTAAATTATCGGTTTATGAACGTGTATGCACGGTATACAAATATACAATAGTGTTATTGTCCCGACGTGAGTCGCATTATACTAGTATAGGCCTATAGCGTGTGGATTACCAATTCCAAAGACGGTTCTTAATCTGATTTAGATAATATAATCAAGATTTTGTTGATTAGAATCGAGTCTGAATCATAAAGTAGCTTAAAATATTAGAGTCGACGGTTTATTTCCAGTCCAAACTATCGATATAACCATAGATGCACCTAAACTTACGACCTCAGCTTAATTGCACACAGAGTTTAACAATGAGGTATAATTTCATCCCTAATTAGACCATCTCTATCTAATTACACACAAACTAATTAGGTGCATCTATGGTTATATCGATAGTTTAGGGTGGGAATAAACATATTTAATATGAAGCATTGAAGTTTTCATGTCCATAATTTATCTTAGACGATTTCATCATTTTCTTTCTATCTTTAGGTTTGCAGTATGGTTTCATGAAATATTTCAACTCTTTTAACACAATTGAAGTTGGCTAAGAGATCTCTTAATTGCAGTTTCTTTTTCTTATTTCCTCCTCCGTAACCTTTCAACTCAAAGATTTCAAGATGGACCTACAAACATCTGGAAATGTTAAAATATCCTATTAGATTATGGGCTTCCAACTCAAAACCAATTAGCCATGTGTGGAGAGGCTCATATCTTATATATACTAGAGAATAATTTTTTTTTTTTCCAGTGTGGTATATTCTTACATGCCCCCTCGAGATGTGGGTGGATGTTAGTCCAATACCCACAATCTCGGAGATGCCATATCTATACCGTTTGAATCTGTTGGATATGCGCAAGTAGACGTGTTAGCATATGTGCGGTTAACCTGGACTTTGATACCATATTTGATTATGAGCTTCCAACTCAAAATCAATTGCCCATGAGTGAAGAGACATATATCTTATATATACTAGAGAAGAATTTCATTTATTTCCAATGTGGGATATTCTTACATATCCCATACCGAAAATGTAAAGATTTCTCAAGTGATATAAAAAGTTCATGGACCACTACATTTATTGTCAATTGGTGTTAGAGGATGTAATTGGTTAATATGTAATTAAGGGCATTTTAGTTTTTATTTTGTTGTACACTTAGGTCATACTGAGCTATATATAAGTTGAACCACAAAACGTTAATAAACAAGAAACCCTTTTATACAAATTCTGTTTCTTCGTTTTGAGTTGGAAGTTTATGTTTCCTAATATGGTATCAAAAATCAGAACTGAGCCTGTGGATCACTTAGACATGATGTCTAGTCATGAGCGTGAGGGGGTGTACATCAAAGAGATAAGATATCTCAAATGATATAAAAGGTTTATGGAGGCGTTCCACTCATTATCAATTGTTTTGAGTTAAAAACTCATGATTGACTCCTAGTAAGTAACATAACTCGTTTAGTTGATTCCATGAAAGAAGAACCCTCCTCAAGTTCTATGAATGTATGTAAACCAAAAGCTCGTTCTAACTTGTTTACCAAACGTAGAAAAGCTTTGTTACACTCTAGATGCAGAGAGAAACTAATAGCTATGAATTCACAACATGTACATAAGTAAACGCTATAAATGTTATCATAACTATGGTAAACAACATCCAAAGTGAGCACTACATCATGTTGAAACACTCAAATGTAGTTCAAGATACATGAGTAAGGAAAAGAGATCATGACATAAACTTGTTATCAAGATAACAAAGCAACATGAATTATTGCCTTATCAAAGGCCAGGTTTTGTCCTGAATTGAGCAAGAGTGAATTTTCCGAATAGACTATGAGCAAGAGTTAGATCAGAGACCCAACAAGAACCAGATAGATTAAACTAGATCAAAAAGGCCCAAAAAGATCCATTAAAATTTGAAGTAAACTCTGTTTTATTTGAAGAAACAACGTGGCATGAAAACAGAGCACCAGTTGTCATCTTCCTCTGACATTCAAACTTTTTCTAGATAAAATCGCTTTCAAATCAGAGCAACACTCCAGACGACGCAGGAGCCTCCACTTCTTTACTATTCTCCTTTGACCTATAAGTATATACGTATTTTTATATACACACAACACACTCTCACAGTCACATGTACTCTGCTTTAACACAAACACGTCACTTCTACTGAAAACAGCATCAAGAAACAGAGAAGATCAAACACGTCTTCGTCTCTCTCTCTCTTTCTTTTTCAGCCTAAATTCCAGAACTGTTCTGAGTTTTATCGTTTTATCAATCAATTCATGGTGTTTCCTTTTTATTAGCGTCCGTTGGTGATTCGATCTGATCATTAATAGTGGGAAGAAAAAAAATCAAAGCTTTTTGCAACTTATTTGGATCATCTGAATATTCATGGCAAAACCTAAGCTCACTAGGATTCCAAGCACAAGGGATCGCGTGCAAGACACGCTCTCTGCTCACCGTAACGAACTCGTCGCCCTTCTCTCCAGGTTCGTCGTCGAGAATCGAGATCCTGATTCGTCTGAGTTCTTTCCCGGGAAAATTTCAACCCTTTTCAATTGATTAATGGTTTTGTGTGTGTGTGTTTGACTGTTTGTGAAGGTATGTGGATCAGGGAAAAGGGATTCTTCAACCTCATAACTTAATCGACGAACTTG
Source organism: Lepidium campestre (assembly GCA_009757365.2). Lineage (NCBI taxonomy): Eukaryota > Viridiplantae > Streptophyta > Magnoliopsida > Brassicales > Brassicaceae > Lepidium > Lepidium campestre. The sequence continues at coordinate 60,581 of WJSH01007596.1, read as the reverse complement.
AATGTGTAATCGGAGACGATGCAATTAAGAAAAGTCTCTCTGATGGTCCTTTTGGTGAAATTCTTAAATCAGCAATGGTAAAAATCTCACCTTTTTTCTTTTTCTAGGTCGATTTCGAAATCTATGAATATCATCTAGACAACTAGTCTTAGTTTGAGAATGATTGTTGCTAATTTTGTTGTAGGAGGCCATAATTCTTCCTCCTTTTGTTGCTTTAGCGGTTAGACCAAGACCTGGTGTTTGGGAATATGTTCGTGTTAATGTCTTTGAGCTAAGTGTTGAACAATTAACAGCCTCTGAGTATCTTCGTTTCAAGGAAGAACTTGTTGATGGATCTAAAAGTGATGACACTTTTCGTCTTGAGCTTGATTTTGAGCCCTTTAACGCGAACGTGCCACGTCCTTCTCGTTCGTCTTCGATTGGTAATGGAGTTCAGTTCCTGAATCGTCACTTATCTTCTGTAATGTTCCGTAACAAAGATTGCTTAGAGCCTCTGCTTGATTTCCTTAGAGCTCATAAGTATAAAGGTCATGTAAGTTTCCTAAAAAGCCTTCCTGTTGTCGCAATAAGAATCAGATGTTAGATAATTGGTAAAAATGGGAACTTTGTTTTTGTGCGCAGCCATTAATGTTGAATGATCGGATTCAAAGCATATCTAGGCTTGAAAGCCAACTTAGTAAAGCAGATGATTATGTCTCTAAGCTTCCAGAAGAAACTCTGTTTTCGGAATTTGAATATTCGCTTCAAGGAATGGGTTTTGAGAAAGGATGGGGGGATACCGCAGGACGAGTACTCGAAATGATGCATCTTCTCTCTGATATTCTTCAAGCTCCGGATCCTTCGTCCTTAGAGAAGTTTCTTGGGATGGTACCGATGGTTTTCAACGTTGTGATCTTATCTCCACATGGATATTTTGGGCAAGCCAATGTCTTAGGCTTACCTGACACTGGTGGACAAGTATCTCCCTAAACCCTCAGTTTAAACTGTTTTTGGACTTTCCGGTTAGCTTTTAAGATTCTTCTCTGTTGCAGGTTGTCTATATTCTAGACCAAGTCCGAGCCCTTGAGACTGAAATGCTGATGAGGATAAAGAGACAAGGGTTGGATATAACACCTAGGATTCTTATTGTAAGCATATGTTTCTGACTATTCATTTTAAATCTCAAGACTTACAACTGTGTTTGTGGACTACATTTTTTCTCCTTTTGTTCCAAGGTAACTAGGTTGATACCAGATGCTAAAGGAACTACGTGTAACCAACGGTTAGAGCGAGTCAGCGGAACAGAGCATACTCACATTCTCAGGGTTCCTTTTAGGTCTGATAAAGGGATCCTCCGTAGGTGGATTTCAAGATTCGACGTATGGCCTTATCTAGAGAACTATGCTCAGGTTTAAAAATCTTAGCTTTCTTGAGTTTTGTTTACTTCTCATGTAAGAGAAAGAAGGTAACTGAAACTTCTTACAAGTAAAAACAGGATTCAGCAAGCGAGATTGTCGGTGAATTACAAGGCTTACCGGATTTTATCATAGGTAACTATAGTGATGGAAACCTTGTTGCATCGTTAATGGCACACAAAATGGGTGTTACACAGGTAAAGACTTTCAAGTTGTTTCTTGTTATGTTATTATCTATTGAAAATCTCAGAAATTTGGACTCATGAAGTTTTGATATGATCAGTGTACTATTGCACATGCCTTGGAGAAAACCAAGTATCCAGATTCAGACATTTACTGGAAAGAATTCGACAACAAATATCACTTCTCTTGTCAATTCACAGCTGATCTAATCGCAATGAACAGCGCAGACTTCATCATCACAAGCACTTACCAAGAGATTGCTGGATCGTAAGTGAAGTGTTTTTTGTTTTTCAGGTTCTCATCTGCAATACTGATATTACTTTCTCAGGAAGAACACAGTTGGTCAATATGAAAGCCACGAGGCCTTTACACTCCCGGGACTATACAGAGTAGTACATGGCATCGATGTGTTTGATCCAAAGTTCAACATAGTCTCGCCCGGCGCAGACATGACCATCTATTTCCCGTTTTCTGAAGAAAGTAAAAGACTTACAGCTTTACATGGTTCAATAGAGGATATGCTCTATAGCCCTGAGCAGACTGATGAACATGTGTAAGTTCTTGGCAGTCTGTTACTCCCTTTGGTTCAATTCAGTACATATGGGATTAACAGTTCATAATCTAGTTTTTTGAACACTTTAAGTTGTTTTATTTCAGCGGTACACTAAGTGATCGATCAAAGCCAATACTCTTCTCTATGGCGAGGCTCGACAAAGTGAAGAACATCTCTGGTTTAGTTGAGATGTATAGTAAGAACACAAAGTTGAGGGAGCTAGTTAATTTGGTTGTAATAGCTGGTAACATTGATGTAAACAAGTCCAAAGACAGAGAAGAAATGGCAGAGATTGAGAAAATGCATAACCTTATGAAAACTTACAAGCTTGAGGGACAGTTTCGTTGGATAACGGCTCAGACAAACCGAGCTCGAAACGGTGAGCTTTACCGATACATTGCCGATACAAGAGGTGCTTTTGCTCAGGTAATTGGCATTCAACATTATGGTCCGGTTAAGAACTGACTAGTGAGCTAATAGCCATGAAAATGATTGACATACTTTGTGTGTTATATGTTAGCCTGCGTTCTACGAGGCGTTTGGGCTTACGGTAGTGGAAGCAATGACTTGCGGGCTTCCGACATTTGCCACATGCCATGGTGGTCCTGCAGAGATCATAGAACACGGGCTCTCAGGTTTCCACATTGATCCGTACCATACAGAGCAAGCTGGTAACATAATGGCTGAGTTCTTTGAACGTTGTAAGGAAGATCCAAACCATTGGAAGAAAGTATCAGACGGTGGTCTCCAAAGAATATACGAAAGGTAACCATTTAAGTGATTTCTTAGCTAAGCTTGTTTGATCAATAATGATTAAACTCAATTTGGTTTTTGTGAAGGTACACATGGAAGATATACTCAGAGAGATTGATGACACTAGCTGGTGTGTATGGATTCTGGAAATATGTATCAAAATTGGAGCGTCGTGAGACTCGACGATACCTTGAAATGTTCTACATTCTCAAATTCCGCGAATTGGTCTCATTTCACAAACACTTTCTTCTTCTTTTTTTTAATACAAGCTTGTTCTCAAGCATCTCACTGCAGATTTATGATTTGTTCTCTGTTGGTTATTTGCAGGTGGAAACTGTTCCTTTAGCCACTGATGATGACTGAACCGGTTCGGTGTTTGGATGTAAAAAAGGAATAAAAGATAGAATAATAGAGATCTGGCAATGTTGTTGTGTTGTAATATAAGAAGATTTGTTGGATGGAGTTATTACGAACGAACTTGTTTGTGTTCTTGGTACTTTTGTGTTGTGTCATGTCTCTGTGACTGACATGTTTTGAAGTCACGTGAAGTTTGTAGCTTACAATAAAAAGTCTTCCATGGAAAATTTCATTTCACATCTAATTCGTTTCATAGACGAAAATCGCTAAAAACATTATTTTAGAGATTGAAAATGTAAAAAAAATAACTTTATCAAAATTTACAAGATTCTCTAGAACAAAAGACAGAGTTGGTCAATGTAAACATGGTGGTTAAAGATTTGACTGGATATAACTGAAACTAAAAAAGCCAAAAACAAGACATTATGGGTCTTAATTTTATAAAATTGAATTTCACATATATTGATAAATATCGAGATACACAATAATAAATACTAATATAGAAGTAGAAATAAATAAATAAAACTGAGAAAGAGAAGGGAAGGGTGAGAACAGCAGCTTTAATAGACCAATGAATGACATACAGAAAGGACACATCTCTCTCTTTGGTCAATTGCTTCGCTTCTCGTGTCCTTCAATATTATTCTCCCTATGCAATAAACATCAATCATCACTCTTTTTCTTATTTTCTTTTTCTTTTTTTTAAATTTTATATATAATATTACTTGGCCAAAAATAAATAAATAAATAATTTATACTCACCTTTGTTAATATTTTTTATAGAATCTCGATGTCTCAACTTTGTGAGATAATTGTTTAATAAAACCAATAAAATCCCGGAACTCGATATTCCACTTGAGCTTTTAAATTAAATAATTGCATTTTTCTATAATATTCTCTACACATTTTTGTTCATTTTATGTAAATTCTGTTATTTTTCTCCTATTTTTTGTTTGCATTAAAAGATTTTATTTTTCTACATTAGTTTTTAAGAGAATAATTAAATATTTTTGTCAAATGATTAAGTCTATCTTTGATGTTTTCTCCACCAAAATTCGATTTTAAGAGAACGTGTATAATTTGCATATAATATTATTTAAAGTTTTATGAGAACGATTTGAGATATGAATCACGTCTTCTCGAAATCTAATTATTTGATTAAAAAACACTAAAACAAGACAATTTTCTTGAGAGTTATCAAGAACTACTTACCAAGACTCCAAGAAGGTGGGAACTAATCAAGAAATCCGAATCTCATCTATTAAACAGCTGGAGATTCTATATCCAGTCTCCCAAAAATATTAAAATCACATAAACATACAAAAAAATACTATAAAGATATGGTTACTAACGAGATAATATTAATAACCAAAATAAAGATTACACTTGACATTTAATAATAACCAAACCAAATAAACCATCTCTTGGACCAATGTCCTCTAGTGATCCAATATTCAATCCACTATATTCTAAAATAAAAATAAAGAACACTTAATTTCTTCATTTTTATTTGTACTTAAAACTAATACACTCATTACTAAACTTGAACTCAACTATTACAACTAAAGTTGACCATAAGCATGAGCCAAGTAAGCAAGAGCTCCAACGAGTGGTGCATTGATGTAAGTAGCTGGTTCAGACTGTTCATAATCAGACCGTTTGTCTGGGAACCGATCATGTTGGTCTGGACCACCAACGACTGCACCAACAAGGAAATTAGGGTTTGGAGATTGAGAATTCATGATTGCAAAACCTTGATGGCATTGGATCTTTGTAGGATGACTTGCAACGCAAGGTAAGGAGGAGCCACGGTGGTGGATTCGTCGTGGGAATTTTGGACCGTAACCAACCATGTAAGACATTCTTAATGGGTTGTCTCCAAGTAAATAATCCACCTATTAATTAATAAAAAAATCATGAAAATATTCTAAAATGTAATCAAATATCTATAAACTATAGTTTTTTTTAATTAATTTATCGATATATTAATTAAATCGATAAGTTTATTGGACCTGTTTTTTGGCGATGGAGCGGAGGCGACCGGGAGTATAGACGGAGCCACCGCAATGGACGACGGTCCTAGCCGAGGTTAAGTATTTGGCATAGCTTAAAAGCAAGAACGATGTTGACGTCACATATTGCATATTAGCGTCAGCCATTTTAAATAATAAGCCACCTAAATAAGAACAAATTTTATTCACTCAAATAATATCTTCCCAAAATAGTAAGTATGGTAAAGATAAAAATAAAGGGGCAAAGATGAAAACAAATGAAAGAAGAGGGAGTAAAATGCAATTACCTGGTGTATATTGAGAAGAAGAGAAAGGAGCTCCAGGAATAACAGAGCAAATGAAATTATCAGCATGACCTTTGTATTCATGAAGTGTCTTCACATTCTGAACCAAAAATGCCTTCATACCAAACAAAAATAATCACAAATTTAAATTTAGGATTTTTATACCAAAACGAAAACAGTAAATTGATTTTTTTAAAAATAAATTTATTAATTGTTTTTACCTTAGTCAGAAGAATTCTAGCACCAGCATGCTTATTATCCCAACCAAAAGTGTTATCATACTCAGCAGCTCCAAGTATTTGTCCATTAATTTTTATGTAATTCAAATATTTTAAATTCTTTGTTGCTTTTTGTAACCAAGCAGCTCCCCACAATAATTCATCCTATCAACAAAAATATAATTAAAAAATCTATATTTTACCAAAGTTTGAACCAAATTATTATGATTTCATTACCTGATAACCAGAGTAAGAGCAATAAAATGGACAAACATCTGGTTTCAATCCTGCACTGTAAGTTCCTCTGTATCTATCTGCAAATGCAAAAACCTGAAAAGACCACAAAGTTCAATCAGTTTTATGAAGAGATTTTGTGTGTCAAAGGTTATAAAGTAAGGCAAAATGTTATACTCTAATGGCTCGTTTAAGGAGGAGTTTTGAGTAAGAAGGATCAGATCTTCTGAAAACAATTGAAGCAGCAGCGAGGGCAGCAGCAGTTTCACCGGCTACATCAGAACCAGGAGTGTTCTTGTCTACTTTGAATACACTTCTTACTGTATCCATATCTTCTGGTCTTTCCCAACAAGAATGGTCTTTATTAGCATCACCAACTTGAACATAGATAGTGTCAGGTTTTGAAGTGGCTTTGAGAAGATAATCAGTAGCCCAACGAATTGCTGTTTTAGCGTTTTGTAATTCAGATTTCATTACACCACCAAATTCAATTACACTCCATGAAAGCATTGTGGTTGTGAATGCCATTGGAAATCCAAATTTGATATTGTCTCCTGCATCATAGTATCCTCCAACCAAATCCACCTAATGATTAAACAATAAAAACCCAATTTTTAGCACAAATTAGGGATTTTTGAGAAAAGAGGGCAAACTACATTTAATGAAAGTTTGGATCTTTTGACCATATTGATAGAGGATTCAACCTACTAACTAAGCAATAACCCAATGAAGGATTTTAGAAAAGGGAAAAAAAAAATCAAAAACCCTAATTTTGTCCTCTGTTTTTATGCACTAAACCCCATGAATAAAGGATGAATCTTTTGATGATATTTATACGAGATTTAACCTACATTGTTGAGATTTTCCAGTTATCAAGCAAACCCAGTTGGTATTTTCTAAAAATTAAGGAGAAGATAGTGAGAAAAGTTTGAGGTCATATACATGAAGAGCAGAACCATCAGAGAGACCAGAGTCTCTTCTCCAAGTCATTCTCTGGTTTGAAGGAAGCTTTCCAGACCTTTGGCCTTCAAAGAAGAGGATTGATTTAGTGAGAGCGTCTTTGTAATTGTGTTTGGCCACGTGGTGACGATGGTGATGAGCGTTGAAGAGAGAAGAAGTAGGGTCAGAGAAACCATTGCAGAGAAAGAAGAAGAAAGAGAGGAAAATGGTGACTTTGAATGCACAAGAGGAAGAAGAAGATAGAAGAAGAGCCATTTCTCTGAGAGAGAGAGAGAACGAGAAAACACTTCTATTAACCAACCAACGAAGAGATTGCAGAAGCTGCTTTGTGGGAAACAGAGTAAGTAGCTCAGCTCTTTATAGAGAGAAATAAGGTTAGCCTCTCTCTCTCTCTTCTCTCTACTCTCTCTCTCTTCTCTCTCTTCTCTCTCTCTTCTCTATCTCTCTCTACTCTCTCTCTGCTGCTAATTAAAAAGTTTTTTGACTACTTTTTTGTGTTTCCCATATGGTAAAAGGTGTTAGAACTGATAATTTTTGCTTTGTCAGACAGAAGAAAAAATTGATTATTTGGATAGTTTTTGTCTGAAAGTAGAATAGATCAAAAGTTGAGGGACTTTTATATAATATTGAAAATAACTCATTGTCCGTACGTTTGCTTGTTTCGACTTGTTAAGGAGATGGAAGCCCATTCGCAATCTAACTTATGTTATGACTGACTAAAGGATTCATCTGCATTTGATTTTATTCTTGCATTTATTTGAATACATATTTGAAATTTGGATAAGATTCGGCGCTTCTGAAGTATATAAATAATACAACTATCTATTACAATTATATATAATAGGTAAAACCCTTATTCACAAAATCCTTGTTCAATATAGGATATGCTTTGCACTCTTAGCTAAATTATAGGGAATTTACTATGGATTGTATATAGCATCAGAGCAGAGAATTACTCGTTTGGAGCTTGAAGTAGATTTGGCGATTGTGCTTGGTTTTTTTACAGTATGAATAGATGATTCTCATCTCATATCATTCATATGGCTTTATTTCTAAGGATTGATTAGTTTGGGTTCTCCACGTGTATAAAAAGGTTAATCGTCTACCTAACGGATTAGCAAATTATGTTCTTTCTTTAGATTTATGTTTTCATTCTTTTATGTCTACTTCGAGGGAGGTTGTTTCACTTGTTTTAGATAATGTTAGAGAGACTAGGTCTCTACAAAGTGTTAGAACTTAAATTTTTTGTTTTCTGCTAATAAATGTGGGAGGGTTTGCCTCATCTTTTCCGACAAAAAAAATATCGACCGTCTAGCCGATGATTAATCATCCCTCTAATAACTCATACATATAAAATAAAATTGTTTAGATATTGATTTGTGAATAAGTGAAAATATTTTATGATTAGAATTTTGTGTTCAGTTTAGAATTTGATGAATGTCATTTTGAAGTTAATAGCAAAAAAAAATTTTTTTATGGATGTGATGGTGATATTTCAGCATTATTTTATTGTTCATAAAATTATAATAAGTTAAAAACAAAGAAAAACATCAAAAAACTAGTCTCCAATTTTTTATTTTTTTTTAATTTTCGATTTTCTCAATAGACATTAGAACCATGTGGAACGTTCCATTAGCACGTAGCAAAATTTTGAACATGAGGTGAAATAATAGTAACAAATTGTTTCAGTTTTGAAGGATTTGATTTTGAGTATCATTGTTAATCTTCTTTTCGGTTTACATGCTTTGTGAAATTACTTATCATAAATATCATCAATTGTGGTAAAAATTCTGAAACTTTTATTTTCATTGAGAAAATTATGACCAATCGACACAATTAGTAAATGTATACACAAATTAACAAACAATTCTTAAGTTATGTCTAAAAGTTTTTTTGCAATCTTGATGGGAAAAAATTATGTTTTTACTTAAGCCACTTGTAGCCTTCAAATCATATTGTTTGACAAAAATAAGTTTGTTTATCCAAATAGTGTTATAAAGAACACTCATTCATCCTTTGTCGTTTTTCTAATTTTGTTGGAGTTTTGTTTGTTACTTTAATAAAGGATATAAAACAGTTCACAATTTAATTACTATAACAAATTTAACAGGATGAATCTTTAAAGTGTAGGTACTCACTCACAAGAATTATTTTTGGATTTGAGATTCTATATAATTAAATGGCACACTCGCGTTTACTTTTTACGATCGACAAGATTCAATCTATATTTAAATTTTATTAGTGTAGGGTTACGCAATTATATGAAATCTAGAGATGAACATTTAATAATTTGATCTAATATATTTTTCTGCAATGAATTTCTTTTATTTTAAAGATTTTATTTAATTTATTTCTTATTTAGCATCATAATAATAACCAAGTCATATAGATAGGACACCAATTTAGTTATATCCATCAACCAAATAGAATAATGGAAGCAGTTTTAGACAGTTGAAACATCAACCGGCCGGTCTAGACAATTTTATGAACATTTTATTTTGGATAGATTCTAATAATGATGAAACTTGCAATTACGATTTTAATTTTAATCATATCAGATACATGTGTGCATGTGATTAGCCTTTAAATACGATTCTATGATGAGCTATAAACTCTGGCCATTATAACAATTATTACTGCTTTTCTCTTTTTAGTCGACACATATTAAATAGAATCAGGTTTGTAATCTGCACGATTTATAAACTTAGAAACTTTTTTTTTGTCAACAAATTATAAAGATTTAAGGAGTTTATTGGAGGTGGTATTTTAATGGATTTAGAAAACCTTGAAAAATTATGTGTTTTTCAAGCATTGATTTTCAAATCCTATTTAAAATCATGTGTTCTTAGTTTTGTCATTTGTAAATCTTAATTAAAATCACCTGTTTTTGGTTCTATTATTTATAAATCTTAATTAAAATCATTCGTTCTTCAACCTTACAGATTTGAGTATGTATTTGTTATATTAATGGATTTGAGTGGATTTGATTGTCTTTAAAATACAAAGACTCAAATCCTTACAAAATACTTGTTATTTTGAGTTGAATTTGAAAAATTCACTTTCTATGATTTTAAAATCAAAGAATTTACAAATCTTAGATGGATTTCTAAATCCCACCTCTAAGAAATCCCCCTTAACTTTTAACAACCAAAATATTGAAACATATTTGATGTATTTTGTATATATGATAATTATAAATAAAATAGATAGTTACAATTAATGTTAGAGTATATGAAAATAATTATATATAATCCCAGTTAGAACAACAAATAATCTTAAAAATAAATTCTAATTTGATTATACATAACTATGTTGACATATTGTGATATTATGTTTGTAAATATTTAGTTCTTTTTATATAATTTTATTATTATATGGATATATATTTGAGGAGAGTTTTAATCATTATAAAAATAAATATTTGAAAACTTAGACAATTCTTTTTTTTTTTTTGTCAATAATAAACAATTTCATTGATAGAAGTCCCTACTACAACTAACCAGATGATCCGCATATTGATTTAAACTCCTAGGTATCACATGTAAAAGATAACAAGCGAAAAAAACTTATCAACCGAGTGAAATCTTCTAGGTAAGAGGCGAAAGTCAACCAATCTTCATGATTTGTAACCATAGAAATAACGTCTGAACAATATGTTGCCAACTCCACTTCTAGGATGTCTAATGTTATCAGACATTCCATTGCCCATAAAACTGCTTCAATTTTTGTATGTAGAGAAGAGAGATTCCAGCAAATGCCCAAAACACCAGAGCAAGAACCTAATGCCGAATCTGGAAAACAAATCCATCCAACCCCAGACAAGAGATCGGATTATTTCCAGGAGCCATCAACGAAGCATCTATAACCAGTAAAATCCAGATCTATGGTCAAAGAGAATGACATTTGTGGCCAAAGAAAGGACCGAATAATATTTCCTGGATTGGATGACATAATTGGAAAAAGATGCAGAAACAAACCATTGTGATGCCTCATTTTCAGCCTGCTTTAGAAGACAATTCTATCTTTAGTGAGTAATTAATTTGTTTGTTCTTGATTATCATGGTAAATATTGTAATATTCTACATTTGGGAAGTCATTTTCAAAAATGTAATTCTTAAATAAATGAGTACTCAAGTTTTCTGCATAAAAAGGTTGCAACTAAATTGAATAATACACACTGTAGGGTTAATGCGACACAGAAATGATTATCATAACTTATCAACAAGCCAATCACTTAAGTTACGGTAAATTAAAATAAACGTTTGAGGGCCCTAATTACATATCACAGGTTTATATAACTGCTTCACTTTACTCAGAAAATTTTATATATTCCCATAAATTCCAAAATAATAAACTGTTTTAAATTTGGTACTACTATTTTACATAAATAAAGTAAAATGCCAATAAAACTTGAATCAAAAATAAGACAAGCATGCAGAGCATCCCCCAACTTTTAATTTTTTTTTGTCAAGAATTCTTAAATTTTAACTGTTTTAGATTTGTCTTTAAAGTATCAAATATTTGTCTTTTTATATATAATAAAACAAATTTGGTAAGAGACAAAATTGATCAAATCCATCTTTATTTTAATTTTTTTATCAGAAGAGGGAGTTAAGATGTTCCAAACTTTATTCGAAAACCTTAAACAATCTACGACACAATATCCCGCGGGTAAGAAATTCCACGCTCATCATCAACTAAACACAAACTAACAGACTCAGGACAAACCAAAAACGAATGAAAACCTAACGTAGAGTAAAAGTCAAATTCGCAAGACTATCCGCAAGATGATTTGCCTCTCTATACATGTGTCGAATACGGATTATCCAGTCCCTTGATAAAAAGTCATAACACAAACGTACTAGAAAGGAAAGGGGATGTGAATCACAAATCCCTTACCGTAAAAAACCCACTACAATCTCCGAATCCACCTCTAGTTCATTTCGGCGCAGCCCCATCTCTAAGCTATAAGCAGGCCATAATACGCACCTCATAACTCCACAAGAGGAGCAGAGCACATACCAATATGCAGCGCAAAACCTTCAAATCCATCTTTATTACATATAGCACATTTTTACTAACTAAACTTTATATATAATGAAGCAATTATCAAATAACTAAACTATATTTTGAGATATTGACAAATGACAAAACATTAGTTTCAAGTCATATCGTCGTCGAAAATCTGTCTGTATAGATCATCTGATCACAATAAATAAGATGGTTACTCTCATATTTTTCGTCCAATTTGATGGTCTCTTACGATCAAATTGTTCTCTGCGATCAATCCGACGTTTTTCTACGAACACTTCTCATTATAGAATTAGTTAATCGTCCAAAAAGATTTGAGATTTTGTTCTAACGAGATAATTATCATAGATACTATACATTCACGTTGTTAATCGTGTCATTAGTGTTTTGTATGGTCCGTGAAACAGTTCTTCTTTATATAAAACAACTTTTATTCATTCTATATGGTGAATCATGATTTTACAAGTTTTCAACCAAAATAAATCATAATTAGAATTGATTTCCCTCCGTTAAAAATTTCCATAAAACTTCATAACATATGTCAACAATTAGATTGACAAGACCCGATTCATATCATAAATGCTTCAACTGGATTCGAACAGTATGTTGGATTCGAACTCACCATCTGATACCAAGCTAAACTAAAGGAAAACCAACTAGACCACCTATTTTTTTGGCTTTCGTCGCTAATATTTTTATCATATATTAACCACCCTCTGCGGCCTACTCTTCGGGACTTTTGGATAATGCTGTCTAAAAAAATTGATGTATATATATAATAATGTTGAGAAATATAGTCGGTATATATGTGTATGTATTTATCTATGTTTATGTGTAATATTGTGGACAGAGTAGCATTGAATAATAATGGAGAGGATGGGAATGTCGTACTTATCATGTGCACTTCTGTGATGATTCCACATGCACTATGACCCTCCAAACTCAAACAACATACTTTCAATTTATGTTTTTATTCTCCTTTTTTTATGCTTCTCTGTTAAAGCTTTCCCATTATTGATCACAAGTTGTGATTCACAACCAAGAATCACAGATCTTAAAGGCTATAAATTTCATCTCAAAATTAAATTACATATTTGGACAAATAAAACAAGTCTCTTTCACTTACTTCTACGTAATTCCACGAAACTGTTAGAGAGTATGAACCATTATTTTTTCTGCAATATATACCATCAAAACAGTAACCCGAATTTTCTGAATTAAATTGATCAAATATATATATATATATATCAAAACTATTTTTAGGATTGAAAAGTATCTTATTCGAATGGTTAAGTGTCCATATTTGCAGTTTTTGTTACCGAAATTCAAATAATCGTATAATCTCGCATAAGATTTATGCATAAATTAAACTTTATCGATCTTTAGAATCACCCGATAATAATTAATATTTATATATATACTAGGCATGCAGTAAAAGAACTTATTATTAATAAATTTATAAATCAATTATTGTGGTTACAACACTTTGCTTCATTAATTATCAAAATTTTAACGATTAGAAACCAAGACTAAAAGGAATGCCAGTAGAGTTAAGCCATAAGTCACCATAAATAAATGGACCGACCGTGAATTGGGCTGCTTCGGTTTCATTTTCAATTCGTCTATAACCGGGCCATTTGACCCGGCCTGTCAAGTTAGACCCGGGACCTTCATTCATATACTCTCCATAATATAAAGTCTTAAGTGCAAAATCATTTTTCCACTCTAACCATCCAGCAGGACGAATGAGATCATCAATAAACGATCTTATGATAACAGTTCTTGAATATTTTCTCCATGGCCGACCTAAGTAAGCCTCAACGTCTGCTTTTACCGGGACCAAATCCGGTGCGGCCAAGATTTTACTATTTATAATAGATATACCAGTGGTTTGGTCCGGGCTTATGCGGCTTTGAGCAGTGAATGCAATTTTGTGATTAAGAATTGGTTTACGAGCATAAAGACTACAATTTTGGAACACAACAGCTGCATTTCCGCAAATGAAATCTGTCGTACCATAAATATCGCATTCGCGATAGAATTGTTTGGCTGAATGAACGTAAAGTGTGTCTTGATAACCTTCAAACGAACAATGATAAAAGGCTGAAAGATCAGAGCCACTTCGAAATGCCACGGCTTGTTGTTTGGCCGGTCCAGCAAAATTCACAAATGATATGTCTTTAGCTATGAAGCCTTGACCTTTCACGCCTGAACAAAACAAGAATTGGACTTTATTTGGGCTCAAGATATAACTTGGTCTAAGCCCAAGTAGTTTAAAGAAAGACTAACCTACAGTAGCAGATTGAAATGTTGACCATCCATCAACGCGGCTGCGATTCGCTTTGATGATTGTTATTCCGATGCCGTCTCCGACAAACATTATCATTGTTTTCTTTTTCACTATTTCCACGTTCTCATAATATTCCCCACCTTTTATATATATAACAAATCTACCCCAACAAATTTAGGAATCAATATTAAACCCATATCTTCAAAAGATAATTTATATGTATAGTCAAATTTTCAAATCAAGTTTATGATACAGTTTGTACATTAAAAAGAACTTTCAAATCACATTAAAAGCAATAAAATATCATCACTTTGATAAACCTAAAACGTGCATATGTGTGTAACTCTTAATGGTTCACATATACATATATTATAATATGAAGCTAACTAATATAATGTTGTTGCTACAATATCAAATTAGTTATATGATTGGTAAAAACTTGGGAACTTCATTCTAATGATGCTTGAATACAATAGGTTAAGATATAGGTACCTGGTTTCACTCGAGTTGGGAGCTGCGTAGACGGCATCATTAATAGTTGTGAAGTTTCCGGTACCATCTTGTGCCACAGAGAGATTGAAATAGGTCTCTTGTAATGGAGCTTGAAGGAGTCTCTGATCGTTCTCTGAGACCCAACTTGAGTACTCAACGTCAACTTCTGATGATTCCGAGGAAAGTTTGGTCCCTGGAATCATCTGAAACATATTGAGAGAGTCAATGAGATTGCTAGAAATGTTTAAAATGTTCTTGTTTAAGCTCTCAGCCAATTTATTCTTCATATCATTACTACCATCATCACCACTTGTTGTAAAACCATCAAGACATGTGTCTTGATTAGTCATGGCATTGCTAAGCAACATATTGATTTCGTGAGACTCAAGAAAAGAAGATTGAAGCTTGGAGATTGCGGTTTGTAGATCGGAGATGGTGTCATCGAGTAGCCCGAGACAATCTTCGATTGAGCAGCGGTCACGGTGAGTTAGGTTTAGACCACGAAGGTTTTGGAGTTCGGTGAAGATGGAGGAAGATAGATTAACCTTTAAGATGGTTTGGTTTAAGGTGGAGATGATAAGCTCAGGACTGACTTTTGTTTTGGATAAACGCTGCGTTTTGTTAGTGGTGTAAGATTGTGAATAAGATGAAGCAACAATGGTTAAGAAGATTAAAAGAAAGGTTAATAGCAAAATGTTGAGAATTATGTGTTTTGATTTTGAATTATTCATTTTTTTCTTTAAGATTGTAATGAAAATTGAGAATTGTAAATGACAAAGCTATATACGAAAAATTGATAACTAAAAGAGAAACTTGGACGAATTAATGTTTTTTTGGTCAAACTCAAATCTCTTAGACTATTGTAATTGTTTCTACTTAAAGATATACTAATTTACTCACATATAATTATATATGAGTTATGGAAATCTTTATTCAAATGAATAAATTCTTTAAAAGTTTCATTAGAATACACCAAATTTTTATCAAATTACTATGTAAAATGCGTAGAATACAAATCTTCCAAATAAATCTATATATATTATAAACTCACAGAATATTGAAAATTTAACGGCAAAGAATATTTGATTTTATATCGTTTAAGTAACTATTAAAAAAAATTCTATAGCTAAATCGTAGTTACAAAAAAACAATTACAAAATTCTTAAATAACCACAACCCTCTAATGTCTCTTATTTATTTCTCTTCTTCATGAGCTTTGTATGTAAAAGAATTAAACCATGTTTCGCCTTCAGATACGCTTAAAACCAGGCCATTAATTGGACCCAAAATTCTAAAAAATTAAAAGTTTTTTTTTTTTTGTGGACAAATAGATCATGATCATAACCCAATATTTCTCTTTCTCAAACCATGAAAAATATCACGGAAAGCTAAACGATTTTTTGGAATCAAACTCTCGTAAAAAATTCTACCTATGTGGATATTTTACCATTTAATTGAATATATTTTTCTTGGAGATATATTCTTAGAAATCCAGAAATTTCACATTTCAATATATTATATTTTAAAAATAAAAAGTAATATTAAATCACATATTATGTGTCGAACAAATAACTTTTGTTAGTATGGTTTATTTATTGAATATATTATTAGTGATGAAATTTGTTTTGATATTATCGTTTATTTTGTATATATATTATGGTACTCGCATCCGGATCAATACAAAACAATGATGCAATAGGTAGATAGTTCAAATTATATATATATTATGTATATATATGTTATAATTTACATCGAGAAATTGAATTGTGCTATAGTTAAGATAATATTGTACAAAGAGATTTTCCTTATTATATAAGATAAAAGTCTAGAAAAATAATAATCTCTTTGTTTTATTATATACAACTTTGTGGTGTGTACAATGCCATAGGATAATGGTGTCAATCTCGTTGCACAATCAACATAAGGATTTGGTCTCACTACAGATTGGAGAATTTGTATTTCTGTATAAAGTTTCATCTTTACATGCATGTGAAAATACACTTGTAGATACAAGGTTATAAGTTTAACATATAGTAGCGGATCCAAAACTATTTGATTGAAATCTGAGGCACAACTTCATTTTATAGATGAAAAAAATATATGAAACAAAAAAAACTTAACAGAAAAAAAGTTATGTGTGATGTACATGCCCGACTAATAAATATCGAACTCAAGAAGAAGAAAAAAATGAAAATCTACAATACATGAAAAAGAAAACTTTTTATAGTCGGTAACTTAATTTGAAAGAAAAAGATAAAGAAGTAATTTCGGAACCGGTATAAAAAATGTTAAGAGAATGTTGGCCAAGTTCTCATTCAAACAAACAATTTTGTTTGAGTTTTATGGTTTCTAAGTAGTTCTCTTGAGGATATGACAAGGATAATAACAGATGCAACTATATTTCCAAGTATCATGACAAATGCATCGACTTGGATTTTTGTATAATGATTTACTCATACATTCCGATGGTTCACATCTAAATCCTCCTCCGTGTTGCTCCACTCGTGGACACATTTCTGTCTCCTCTTTAGCATCAACACCTTTAAGGACAATAAATATAATTATGTATTAACTCAATATGTTTCATATGTATCAACCATATAAATTATGTTTAACTCAATATCATAAGTTTGTTGATAAATTAACTCAATATATTGTTAACACTTTTAGAATCTGTACATACACATCAAATATTTTCAAACCAAACTTTATAACCGTTTTGGATCGATAAGACTCGATCTATTACTTAAATATCATTCTCTCCCAAGCCTTAACAATATAACGCAGAGCAACACAACTCCTTTGAGTCAAAATCGGATGGAAAAGACAACGGTTTTAGACATTTAACCATTAGATCAAATTCCCCGTTTTTATAATTATTTTGTAAAATTTAATAGATGATAATTTTTTTGTTTCTGAACAATTGGATTGACAATAACTTACGCGACTTTCTGTAATCAAAAATATTTCTCTAATAATTAATATCTTTTATCTTTTCCAAATTAGTTAACCAATCATAACTACAAAGATGTTGATTAATTACCTTGATAATTACTCAAAACGAGTGATATGAGAATACAAGAAACCACGATCAAAGTAGCAATCCTCATTATTCAATATTAATTATAGGGAAAACAATTTACTTGCAGAAACTTATTGTTTATCTAATTGTTATCAAAACTAACTAGGAATAAACAGATGCAATACATTATATACATATATTTCTATCAAAATAGGGGAGCAAGGAAAATGCTAAATCAGTGATTCATCATCCATTATTAGAAACTTTTATTCTTAGATATATTCACTCGGTTCCACAGGCTTCTATACTAATTATAAATATTTCAAATTCATATTTGTAGACTGATAGAACTCTTCAAAAAAAAATGAATAATATATATATATATATATATATATATTGTACTTAAATCAACAAAAATACAAATAACAAACATATATATGGATTATATTGGCCTAGAACCCATAGTTCAAGTGGTTAGGTCACTTTAAAGTTTATTTCTCTAACACAGGGTTAGGGTTTTGATCCCTCCAAATAGGTCAGGTCAGATGATCAAGACAAGAAAAATATATATATTTACATTTCACTTTTGTTTTTTTTGATAATTTGACTTGGTCGAATTTGGATAGAATATTATATCTATCCTAAGTTTGGTTATATATGGAAATCAGAAAAATAAGATAAAATCTCTTAAATATCGTATATAGTGAGAGATGTTTAAACTTTTGTTGTATTTTGTTGGGGAAAGTAGTTAACTAGTTATAATGTGTTTAGTTATTTGTGTAATCAGAATTTGATATACACACACTAGAAGTTAACAACGAAAACAATTTGAAATTATTCTGGTTTTAATCGGTTCGTTGAATTTCATGGTACGTGGATTTTGTTTTTTTACTTGGATGTGAAAGTTCAAAGCTTCCCACAATGCGTGCCGTTTTGTCTGTCGGTATTCAAGTTGTGCCAAACGAGAAAAAGGTAGAGTAAAACATGCATGCCGTTTTCTCCATTCATTACGCTTTCATACAAAAAGCTTTTACGTTTCTTAATTATACTCAAATTATGGCGAAATTTTTCATTCGTCAAACGGTACTTATTTGTTTTGGAATTATTGGTTAAACTCTAATTAGAAAATGAGTTTAGTTATCAACTTCACTTCTAGTTCCGACCAAAAAGAAATCAACTTGACTTCTAGAATCTGTACATAGGAAATCGAATTCAGAGACCAACCACGTAGGTAGAGTTAATTTAGTTTCAGTCTATTCTTTTTCAATGAAGTATTAATGCGTTAGTTGAGAGTATATTAGTTATTAATGAACCAATATCGTTTTCTTACAAATGTTTTTTATTGTCGACAAGTGGATCGATAATATTTGATCTATGATCCAAATTTATTCTTAAATTTTTTTGTTAACTACTACATGTAATACGGTGAAGTCGAATTTCAAATGTTTGAGCTATTAATTGGTATTTAACCACGAGACCAAAAAGAACAATGCTTGTTCTTACAAATGTTTATTCAAAAACAAAATTTGGCATTGTAATTTACGTATATAGGGATATATAGCTTCTATTTGAGTTAATTTGCTAGATATAGCCAAAATTGCTAGAAAATCTGGAAAAGAAAATTCTAAATCTATTGAACTCATTAAAAGAAATTTCTTTGCCCAAGGAATCACTTTAAAATCGGTATGCAGAGGAGACAAACATCTATATCTAAAAAACTAAACTTTCTTTATTTACTTTCACTTTAAGATGATGTTTTATTCAAAGAAGCAAATATAGAATTACGAATATGAAATAGTAATATAATGCAAAATTAAATAGTCCTTAATAGTAAGAAAAGAATGAGATGAAAGTAACGAATGTTTGATGATAATTAAGTTAACGTCATAGTCAAATTAGTTTAGGCTCAGGATCTATCGTTTTCGGACAGTCTGCTTTTGTTTTTGTCTTTTTGACTATTTACTCATTTCTTCCAATTAAAGGTTCTCAATAAGCATGCAGTACTATCCAACCGATCCCACCAAAAAAAAAGTTAAACTATATTCATAAATATTCTATACAAGATAATATCTACGTAATTAACCACAGAAAGAACATAACTAATATTCTTTAACATTTTTGAAGGTTTAGGAAATAATTATTTTATTTAATTGTAAAATCTAAAGGTGGACTACGACATGAATTGTTATTGGCCTTGACTCTTTTTGAGTCTCAATTATTTTTGCGTGTTGACTCAAAATAGTTTCGACAGAATTTTCTAAGCCCTCATCAAATCTATATTTTAAAATGCTGACAAAAATAAGAGATAATATTTTTAAAGGGTATGATAGTTTTGTTAAACTTACGAGGTCTTCATTCAATTATAAAACAAGAAAAAATAGATGAACTGTAAAACCTTATATATTATAGATAGATGATAATGTTACATATAGTGGTTTACATAATAGTATCGTAGATCGTATAAATATAATTACTATTCAAATCCAAATTTCATATTATAATCTAGTTTGTGTTGCTAAATTAGATGCAGTTTGTTTTTGTTATCGTTTACGATAGATTAAAATATTCTCAGTAGAGTAATATGTAAATCCTGTAATTTTACAAAAACAACAAAATTTGACGATATTATCTTCATTTTCTTTATAACGTAAGTAATTTAGGTAAATCTGATTAATCTTACATATACAAAACGAAATGGACATTTTTATATCACTAAAACATTTAGATTTAAAGAATTGAAATCTTCAAAGCATATCATTGGGTATTATGCATTATCCAAACAAATCTAATTAAAATCGATATTAGAAACGTTCTTCAGATTATTTCTCATCCTGAAGATTCGGCAGCTTTTCTCTCATATATTGAAGACTTTTTTAAGTTAAAAAGTCTCTTCTCCTCTTTTTCTATTCATGTCATTCCTAGAGATGTAAACCACAAGATCGATTCTCTTGCTCGTTATTGTCGAGAGTCTAGATATACTGATTCTCTTGTAAACCCTTCACAGTTTTTGTGATTTTCTTAAGAAATGAATGAATAACGAATTGTTGAAAAAAAAATTCAATACTAACTTATATAAACAATGTTTTAAGTACCGAGTATAAATTAAATTAGAGACTACGAAATTATGCTCTTCGATTTAAGGTGTCATCTATCTACTAAAGCACAACCATTGAACTACAAAAAATATGTTTATGTATTTGTCTCTCCAAAAAACTCAAACCTAAGTCTACCAAGTGTTTTATACACATAAATACCATTGAACTATAAAAAATTGCATGTAGAGTAAAAATTAGTTATGTTGGTTTATAATAATGCGTTGAATATGCATAAGGTAAAATATGTATATGTGTGTGTTAAGCATAATAATTTCTTTAAAAAATTATCATAAAATTCCAAAAAAAAGACAATTATTATTTTTTGAATTATTTTGGCGCATAAGTCAAAGAGCCAAGAACTTGGCCCATACCTAAGATAGTTAATTTATGTGAAAGATACTGAACTTAAATAGAACTAAACTATACTTTAATCATATGCATAGTTACACACACACATACTCATTTTATATATTAGCTAACACAATGCCACCGTCGTACGTTGACAATATTTCTTCTACGGGATCTGAAGTGTTCATATATATTAGTTTCTAATAATTAGACATATAGATAGATTGGATCCGATTGGTAACTCTATTTAAATAAAGCAGTTGAATAGAATATTATTTATAAATAAACTATTAGAACCAGCGGTTGGTAAACATGCATAAATAAATTCGTTTAAAAAACATCTATAAATTATTCTAAACGCTTGTTTCAATTGTTAATTTACAAATATCTGTTTCAACTGTTAAATTCAAACGGAGTTATGATTACTAATAAGATAAGCAACCGCCTTTTAATGCTACCCATTAATTCATATATACAGTTTTTATATGTTTATGATTCCATACTATCCTAAAATATCCAAACATGAAGTGATGAAAGAACATGGATCTTTACCAAAATAACTTGGCAGCTTTTAAGTTTCAATGTCCGATTATAATATCTCTTATGTCACTATTTAACAAACGCGTTTTATCTCATAAGACTCCAACATATTGACTTGGAAAACAATAACTAAAATTTGCATTATTGTTGTTTTGTTATATAATAATCCAAAAAAAAGGCAAAAACCTTTTTTCTTGTGGAAATTTTTTTCTTTTTGTTGAATTCTTGCGGAATTTGTTACGTACTCTTTGTCCCTTTCTAACTTTTTTTTTGCTTTTTTGCATGTTATGAATATGAGGTTTGAAATGTAATGGAATCTCATAATACGATGCTACTCTCGACCACAATAAATCCTTTTTTCATCTATTTTGATTGATATAACAAATGAATTATATATATAAAATCAAAGTTAATTTCTCTTTAACTGACACATCAGCATTTTAGAGCATTGTAGAGTTGACACATAACCTACCATTTTAAATTTAAACTACCAATCAAATTAAAACAATAATACACATCATCAAACTTAATTTTTGTTTAAAAGCCTAAATTTGTTATCAATTTATTGTAAATAATCATCATCATTACTATACTTTAATATATAATAAATATTAGAAAACTAAGCGTAGTTATAATAATATATACAAAATCAGATCATATTCAAAACTATATCGTACAGAAAATTAAGCATAATTATAATAATGTATTCAATTGTTATTTTTTATGTCATATACAAAATACAAGTAACTATGTATTTGATTCTAAATGAAAAGATAAAACTTTAGATTCCAAATAAATTTCATTAATATATATATATATATAATTTTAAATTATTACATTACAAATATCATAAAATATCGAAAAAGTTGGTTGTATGTGTTCATTGGTATACAGAATATTAAAATATCCAACAAATAAACCAAAAGTAGATTGAATGCTTGTATTTATATAATAGATAAATATACTAATGAGATTCTGCCAATATATTTTTAGGCTCTGATCGGTAATTGCATAATCTAACAAGGTTTTCTAATGTGATTGTGCCAAAAAAATACAACAGCATATTATATATAATGATGTTTTCTAATGTTATTTTGTAATTTTTATTGAAACTAAGAGTTAGGAACAAAGTTTACTACGAGCTACAAAATCGGCTTTATGGTTTAAGGTTCTCAGAATCATATTTATGTTTTTAGTTATATTTTTATAATATATCGATTATATAAAATATTTTTCAAAAAATAATACCGCATCGTAGCACGAGCATTGATCTAGGTAATAAAACAAAGGAATTATATCATGATTACATAAACCAGCAAAAAATAAATATCTCGAGAAACAAAGTTCAAAAGAAAAAGAAAATCACAAAATACAAACACAAGAGAGAATGACCTATTAACTTGTGAATACGTTGATTTGGCTATGAACAAAAAAGTTTATAGGTAGTCTGAATCTATTGGTGTTAATAGTATTCATAATGTTTCTGTTGATCCGAGTTATACAAAAATACAGTAAATTTACATCCTAAAATTAAATAATTACATTTTCAAAATAGTAAAGTTTAATTACGGACCCACATCCCAAACCTCCATCACTATGTTGTGTCCTATATAAACCCACTAAACCTACCAAAATCATTATAACAAAAAAAGAAACATTTAACAACACCAAACAGAAAACATGAGATCTCCAAATCTCTTACTTACAACACTCTTCTTGTCTCTTCAAACACTCTTCATTGCATCTCAAACTCTTCTCCCTGATGTTTCAAACTCATCCTCAACCATCTGCAAAACGACACCAGATCCAAAATTCTGCAAATCAGTGTTCCCACAAACATCTCAAGGCAACATTCGCGACTACGGCCGCTTCTCTCTCCGCAAATCGCTAACGCAATCGCAAAAATTCACACGCACCATTGACAAATACCTAAAACGCAACAATGCGCTATTATCACAATCCGCCATTAGAGCTCTTCAAGATTGCAGTTACTTAGCAAGCCTCACAACAGACTATCTCACAACGTCGTTTAACACCGTTAACTTCACTTCATCATCCTCAACACTCTCGTTTTCCAAAGCCGACGAAATTCAAACGCTTCTCTCTGCGGCGTTGACTAACGAACAAACGTGTCTTGACGGCGTTAACACTGCAGCTTCAACTTCATGGACAATACGTAACGGCGTCGCGTTGCCGTTAATTAACGACACAAAGCTCTTTAGCGTCTCGCTTGCGTTATTCACTAAAGGTTGGGTTCCAAAGAAGAAGAAACGAACCAATGGTTACTCTTGGGCTCATCAGATGAACACTCACACTCAAACAGAGCCAATCCGTCATTTCCGTAACGGAGCTTTACCGTTAAAGATGACGGAACGGACACGAGCTGTTTATGAGTCTTTAAGTAGAAGGAAGCTCGCTGATAACGGAAACACGGTGCTTGTGAGTGAAATAGTAACGGTGAACAAAAACGGAACGGGGAATTTCACGACGATAACGGATGCTGTTACGGCGGCGCCGAATAAAACTGACGGAAGTGCTGGTTATTTCGTTATCTATGTGACGTCAGGTGTTTATGAAGAAAATGTAGTGATTGCTAAGAGTAAAAGGTATTTAATGATGATTGGTGATGGGATTAATCGTACGGTGGTCGCCGGTAACCGGAGCGTCGTTGACGGTTGGACCACTTTCAACTCCGCCACTTTTGGTACGTTTTTAAAAGATTATGCTTTTTTTCTTTTTTACCATAAAATATTTTATTTTCCACATTAAGAGATTTAGTTTTTTTAATATATTTTGACCTTTATTACATTATACTATTTCAAAGTTAATATAAATACTATATAACAAAATCACCATTGCAAAAAACGGTCATTTTTAACCAAATTTTTTCCGCCGTGCCAATTTATAATTTATTGCATGATTGGTAAATATCAATTGAAAACCGTGCCTCGTAGCTAAAACTGTCCCACACTTCCTTTAACAATCAAGGCCTATGAAATTATTACATTTTGACAAAATCACCATGGTAAAAAAAAAATTAATCAACAAAATTTGATTTATAATCTTAAACTTAATTTTTATCACACAAGATTCCCAATTACGTGAAATTAAATTTCGAAAAGTTTAACAATTTGATAAAAATTTTTTTAATGATTTATATAGTATATTTTAACATATGAAAACAATGATTTATATAGTATATTGTAGTTTTGACAAAAAAAAAAAAATAGTATATTGTAGCATTTAAAAACAGTTTGTGTAATGTAAATAAATAAATAAAAATCACCGGCATATTTATTACTTTGTCTGGCTATTGATGACTTCATTAACCACAATAAAGTATTCATACATTTATTGAATATAATATGGTTCAGAAGTGACAAGACCCATTATTAAATTACTATTACAGTTTGATTTTATTTATACAGAAATTAAAAACAATCTTTGGTACTTTATTTCTTCTCAGCCGTGACATCACCGAACTTCGTCGCCGTGAACATGACATTCCGAAACACCGCCGGGTCAGAGAAGCACCAAGCCGTAGCAATGAGAAGCAGTGCAGATCTCTCAATCTTCTATAGTTGCAGTTTCGAAGCTTATCAAGACACATTATACACACACTCATTAAGACAATTCTATAGAGAATGTGACATTTATGGAACAGTTGATTTCATCTTCGGTAATGCAGCAGTTGTGTTTCAAAACTGTAATCTTTATCCAAGACAACCGATGCAGAACCAGTTTAATGCTATTACAGCTCAAGGTCGTACCGATCCGAATCAGAATACCGGAATTTCGATTCATAATTGTACGATTAAACCGGCTGATGATTTGGTTTTGAGTAATTATTCGGTTAAAACGTATTTGGGAAGACCTTGGAAGGAGTATTCACGTACGGTTTATATGCAATCGTATATGGATGGTTTTGTTGAACCGGTTGGTTGGAGAGAATGGAATGGAGATTTTGCATTGAGTACATTGTACTATGCTGAGTTTAATAATACCGGTTCTGGTTCAAATATCAAGAACCGGGTGAATTGGGCCGGTTATCATGTGATTAATTCTACTGATGCTAATAATTTCACTGTCGAGAATTTCTTGGTAGGTGATGGTTGGATGGTTAAGAGTGGTGTGCCTTATACCAGTGGTTTACTTTCGTAATTTCTTGTGTTTATTTATTTTTGTTTTAGTTATTATCACTTGTTTTTTTTTTTTTGAGGCAAAATCTTGGTCCTAGTTTATAATTCATAGGAAAAATAAAGAGTTGTAATTCTGAACTTTTTGGTAAAAATAGAAGAAATAAAATTGATATTGTCATTGAGATACTGTTGGTCAAGAGCTTAAATTTATCTATGCAATATTACATAGTTACATACTCTCGAACTTTAGTTTAAAAATATTATTTTTTTTTGTTAATAATTAAATCGACAAAACTCAATTTATAATTAAATGCTCAAATTTCTAACAATATTATATAGGACAATGAGATATTTTGGAATTGAATTTTGATGATGAATGTAGACATTTAACAATTTAATTGAATATATTTTTAAATTTTATGATTTAATTTTAAAGTTTGAATAGTTGAAAGTTTTTTTGCCACTTTTTGTTATAATGATCAAACTAACACTCACATAAAATAAATTTTAGGGAGTAACTAACCTATGGTCAATAGAGTTGTTGAAATTTTTTGACATGTCACCAAACAGTTATAGATTATTGGTCACATTTTTGTCGTTTATTTTGTGTTAGCCATAAAAAAAAAGAGATAAATATTAAAATGAAATTCTTGTGTTCAAGCACCTGAGAGGCTGAGAGTAGAGAACTGGGAATTTTGAGAAGGAGAAGAACGAAAGCTATGGAGAAGATAGAGCACACGACGATATCTACCAATGGCATAAACATGCATGTAGCGTCGATTGGTTCTGGTCCAGTGATCCTTTTCCTCCATGGATTCCCTGATCTCTGGTATTCATGGCGCCATCAGCTCCTCTCTTTCGCCGCCTTAGGTTACCGTGCAATCGCTCCTGATCTCCGAGGATATGGCGATTCAGACGCACCTCCTTCTCCTGAATCTTATACTATTCTTCATATCGTTGGAGACCTTGTTGGATTATTGAATTCACTAGGCGTTGACCGGGTTTTCCTCGTTGGTCATGATTGGGGAGCAATCGTCGCTTGGTGGCTTTGTATGATACGACCTGATCGAGTCAAAGCGTTGGTCAACACTAGCGTTGTCTTTCATCCGAGGAATCCTTCAGTGAAACCTGTTGATGCATTTAGGGCTTTGTTCGGTGACGATTACTACATCTGCAGGTTTCAGGTGATATGTTCAATTCTTTAAAGCTCAATTGAATTGAAATTTTATGGTTTTGATGAAGTTTCTAGTGGTTGAAGTCAAAGACATTCTTAGGGTGTATGAAAGCAATGAAAGATTGCTTTGGTGTTTCCTTCAATTCTTTTGTTGATTACTGTTCAGGATAGATTATGCTAACAATTGGTTAATTATCAACAATACTTAGAGCTAATGATTGATTGGTGTTTAGTTGTATCAAGTTATTAAATTTATAGCAATCGGTATATAAATGAGAGTGATTCTCCAGGTTTGATAATAAGTAAACTGATTGGGGAACGATGCTGAATCTTGGTGCTGCTTCAAGAAAAGTTAAGCTTTTATGTGACAATTATTAAAAATGGGAAATTTCTTGAAGTCAGCCACAAAATTCTGTTTAGATGTACAGAACCAGGGACCCATCATTACCTACCTATACAAAGCTCAAGATTAGCTTAGCCTAGGCAAAATATAGTCAAGTGAAAGTCAAAGTCATTTACTTCACTTAGGTTTATGGTTCTTTTAAGTAAATGCAAGTTATATACTAATGATACAGAGGTTTTTCTTGTCAGGAACCTGGAGAGATCGAAGAGGATTTTGCTCAAATGGATGTTAAGAAGTTAATAAACAGATTTTTCACTTCACGTAATCCACGTCCACCTTGCATTCCAAAGACACTTGGTTTCAGAGGTTTACCTGATCCACCACCTTTGCCTGCTTGGCTCACTGAACAAGATGTCAGTTTCTATGGAGACAAGTTTAGCCAAAAAGGCTTCACTGGTGGACTAAACTACTATCGTGCTATGAATCTGTAAGTCTTCTGAATTCTAGCCACCAATTCCACTCATTACATTATCTCTTCTCATGGTTAATCTTGGATCTTGAATCTGAATTGTAGAAGCTGGGAACTAACAGCTCCATGGGCCGGTTTACAAATCAAGGTCCCTGTGAAATTTATAGTGGGTGATCTAGACATAACATACAATATACCTGGAACAAAGGAATACATACATGAAGGTGGTTTGAAGAAGCACGTACCGTTTCTACAAGAAGTGGTGGTAATGGAAGGTGTTGGTCACTTCCTTCAGCAAGAGAAGCCCGATGAGGTCACTGACCATATCTATGGCTTCTTCAAGAAATTCTGAACCTGAGAAATCTCATTCTTGTAGTATTTCTGCTTCTGTTTTAATGTCAAATTCAAGGTTGTTTAAACTTGGTCAAGTTTACTGTCTTACTTGGTGTGATGCCTGCTTTGTAAATGGGTTGGATGATATTTACTTGTTTAATAATTTAGAAAATTATAATTGAACAAATATTTTCTCAAAGTTTTTAGAACAATATAATGTCAAATGTGCGTCAAACTCACGCGCCTGTTACGCGTGAAACTCCGCCCTTTGTTAGACAAATATCCACAATTGAAGACGCCAGTCAGAAGAAAAAACCACTCCGCATGCAAAAGACAAAAACACCCTCGTCTTCTTCCGTCGCACCGCGTCTACAGTAATGTTATTTTAGTCAAAAACCAAAATTCTCTTTGAAGAAAAAAACCCCAACAAATCGATTTCGTTGTCGAATCCAAAAAAACCTCTTTTTTCGCTGTAAGCTTTCACCTAAACCAAAACAACAATCGGAGAGAAATAATGCAATCATCGAAAGTACGGCGTAAAGTGGGCTCCACAGCCGCCGGAGCCGGTATTGACTCGGCGGAGAAGCTTGACGAACTCTTGATATCGTCTGCTATTTGTAACGGTGAAGATTTGGGACCGTTTGTGCGGAAAACGTTCGGTACAGGCAAACCGGAGACTCTTCTTCACCATCTCAAGTTTTTCTCGCGATCCAAGGAATCAGAGATCGAGGAGGTTTGTAAAGCTCACTATCAAGACTTTATTCACGCTGTAGACGATCTCAAATCGCTTCTCTCAGATGTTGAATCGCTTAAATCTGCGCTTTCTGATTCAAACTCCAAACTCCAATCTGTCGCGGCGCCGCTTCTTTCGTCTCTTGACTCACTTGTTGAGGCGCAGACTGTTTCGAAGAACGTCGATCTGGCTATTGGAGCTGTGGCTCATTGTGTTCGTGTTATGGAGCTTGTTTCTCGAGCCAATCAGCATCTTCAAAGCGGTAATTTTTACATGGCGTTGAAGTGTGTGGACTCGATTGAGAGCGATTTCATGGAGAAAACTCCTTCGTCAACGCTGAAACGGATGCTGGAGATGAGGATTCCAGCAATTCGATCTTATGTGGAGAGGAAGGTAAACAAGGAGTTTGGAGATTGGTTGGTTGAGATCCGTGTCGTTAGTCGGAATTTGGGTCAGTTGGCTATTGGTGAAGCTTCTGCGGCTCGTCAGCGAGAGGAAGAGCTCAGGATCAAGCAGAGACAAGCGGAGGAACAGAGCAGACTCAGTCTACGCGATTGCGTCTACGCGCTAAACGAAGAAGAGGAGGATGAATTCGGGTCTGGCCCTGAAGGCAGTGATGGTGGTAGTTCCGGTGGCGGAGGATTGCTAGGCTTTGATTTGACTCCACTTTATAGAGCTTATCATATTCACCAGACACTATCTCTTGAAGATAGTTTCAAGCAATATTATTTTGAGAATAGGAAACTTCAGCTTACCTCTGACTTCCAGGTATCTTCTATGACTCCTTTTCTCGAGTCTCATCAGACGTTTTTCGCACAGATTGCTGGCTTTTTCATAGTAGAAGATAGAGTTTTAAGGACTGGAGGAGGGTTGATTTCGAAGCTTGAAGTAGAGAATTTGTGGGATCTTGCTGTTACTAAGATGTGTGCAGTGTTGGAGGATCAGTTCTCTAGGATGCAGACGGCTAATCATCTATTACTGATTAAGGATTATGTGAGCTTGTTAGGGGTCAGTCTACGTAGGTATGGTTATGCTGTTGATTCCCTTCTCGAAGTTTTAAGCAAGCATAGGGACAAGTATCATGAGTTGTTACTCTCTGATTGCCGTAAACAGATCACAGAAGCTTTATCGGCTGATAAGTTTGAGCAGATGATGATGAGGAAAGAATATGAATATTCCATGAATGTGCTCTCTTTCCAATTACAAACATCAGATATCGTACCAGCATTCCCTTTCATTGCCCCATTTTCAACCACCGTGCCAGATTGTTGCAGGATTGTGCGGTCTTTTATTGAGGATTCAGTTAGTTTCATGTCTCACGGAGGTCAGCTTGATTTCTATGATGTCGTCAAGAAGTATTTGGATCGGCTTCTAGGCGAGGTTCTCGACGAAGCTCTGTTGAAGCTGATCAACACGTCAGTTCATGGCGTTGCTCAGGCAATGCAAGTGGCAGCAAACATGGCCGTGTTTGAACGTGCTTGCGATTTCTTCTTCCGTCACGCTGCACAGCTTACAGGAGTTCCTTTAAGAATGGCAGAAAGAGGTAGGAGACATTTCCCATTAACCAAAGCCCAAAACGCTGCAGAAGATACACTCTCAGGAATGCTTAAGAAGAAGATAGATGGTTTCATGACATTAATCGAGAATGTCAATTGGACAAGTGACGATACTCCTCAAGGTGGAAACGAGTACATGAACGAAGTATTGATCTACTTGGAAACATTGGTTTCAACGGCACAACAGATACTACCAGCTAAAGTCCTGAAAAGGGTTCTGCGCGATGTTCTTGCTCACATATCTGAGAAAATCGTTGGAACAATCTGCGGAGATCTAGTGAAAAGATTAAGCATGGCTGCAATCAAAGGACTTGATGTTGATATTCAATTGCTGGACTCATTTACAGAGAACCTAACTCCATTGCTCACGGATAAAGAAGCTAAAGAGATGAAGAAAGCATTCATTGAGATAAGACAGATGATCAATTTGCTTCTGAGTAGTCATCCTGAGAATTTTGTTAACCCTGTGATCAGAGAAAGAAGCTACAATGCTTTGGATTACAGGAAAGTTGCGACAGTGTCAGAGAAATTCAGAGATCCATCAGATAGTATTTTTGGAACTTTCGGAACAAGAGGGTCGAGACAAAACCCGAAGAACAAATCGTTAGATACGTTGATAAAGAGATTGAAAGATGCGAGCTGATGATGATCACAACACAAAACCTCAAGCGTAAGTATGATCTCTTTCTATGCTTTTATTGTTAATTATATGATTTGCTTTTATATTTCATTGTTGATTATTCGTTGATCTCTCGAAAAAGAGCAAAAGAACACAAACACAACTGATTTGTATCTTTCTTTTTCCCATTAAATACCATTTTTCTCTCGTGAGTTCCATATTTTGACTTTTTAAGGTCAAGGTTCAATTTAATGTGGTGGTTGAAAAATTGGCTCAATTTCTTGATTTTGGTAAACACGTATTCTTCATTAGTTCCCATTTTTTAACACGTGTAATCTCTGCCGATCAAATCTTGACCGTTCATCTAGATTTACACTGTCCACAAGACAAATCTAACAACAGTTTTCGTCTTCTGTACTGACATCAGTCAATACGTACTTATGTTGAGACATTAAAGCTTCAAGCTTGAAAACAGAACACAGAGTCACACAGACACAAAGAACAACACTGAACAAACCCATGTCGTCAAACGCAAAACTCACAAGTTATATCATCTTCTTTCTCTTCTTCGTTGTCTCCGACCAAAAGCCAACGGCTTACGATGTTGTCAAAACCTACAACTTACCAGTCGGAATTCTCCCAAAAGGCGTTGTTGACTATGAGCTTAACAACCAAACCGGCGATTTCAAAGTCTATTTTAATGACACGTGTAAATTCTCTATTCAATCGTATCAGCTCAAGTACACATCAACTATCTCCGGCGTTATATCCACTGGTCAAGTCAAGAATCTGAAAGGTGTTAGTGTTAAGGTGCTTTTCTTTTGGGTTAATATTGTTGAGGTGTCTCTTGACGGTGCTGATCTTGACTTCTCCGTTGGGATCGCGTCGGCGAGTTTTCCGGCAGCTGATTTTCTTGAGAGTCCTCAGTGTGGCTGTGGGTTTGATTGTAATAATGGGCTTCTGTTTTCTTCTTGAATCTATTGGGCCTTTTACTGTACTGAATAAAAAGATCGTTTGTTATGAGTATGAAGATTTAGTTAAAAAACAATTTAACTAACATGGATATGTTTCAGGTTTGGTTTCTTTAAACTTAGTTTCCCTTTGTATGAATGTTTGGTTTTAGTATTTTATACATTTTCTAAAGACGATTATAAAAATTAACAAGTCCGAAAATAAGAATTTAAGAAAACCTATAAAAAATTACAAAACTCATAACATTTAGTACTCCATGTAAGATAATACGACGGATAATATGTTTTTATTTTGCATAACACCCATATCAAATTTTTTAATACTTCAGTCTTATTTTCTTACCACTTAATTTTTCATCACTTAACGACAAGATCTCGGACAACATCACCTGCAACTTTATCAGTCTTACAAATCAAAACAAGACAAACACAAAAGAAAAACTTAAAAGCACTTTATACATAGTAGTAATCAGTGTTCAAAAAATTGTTAGGCGTTAAGCGGGCAGTGAACTTCTGCCTAACGTCTAAAGAGCATAGGTGATTTTAGACGATGTAGTCGATTTTAGAATAAATTATAATAAATTTATATCATAAAAACAATAAATAATTTAAATTATATTATTTATAAATAAAAAAGTTAACAATTTTATTTTCAAACTTGAAAAAAATAATATTAACGTTATGATAAATAATCGATGTTGTTTAAGCATTCGTTTTTAACATAAACTTCCGATATATTTATTTATTTATTTTAAAAAAAAAATTTTGGAGAAATTTTTTTTTTAAAAAAACATACCGTTTAAGCCGACTAAGTTTTGTCTAGGCCAATTAACCTCCGCCTAAACCATCTAATTACCGTAAAAATCGTCGAATTACCTTGACTGCCTAATTGATCCAATTTTTGTATAATCGAAACGGTCAAGGTCCGCTTAGTGCCTAGACCGATTTCTTGAACACTGGTAGTAATATATATTTTGTGTAAAAAGTTAAAAACATACATAATATTTTATAAAAGAAAAAATTTTCATGAAAATTTAGTAGAAAATAATGTTTTACATTTAAGAAAGTCACATGTATTTTTTGTCGTTTTGTCAACAAATATAGCAAAAGAATCATTACAGAAGTATATAGTAGATAGATATATCTTTCGATAAATAATTAGTCTCATAACTAAAACCTGACAGCCTGTAATGACTAGCCATGTGTCCAAATTTCTTCTTAAAACGACATCGTTTATTGTCTATGACAAAAGATATTTTCAAAGTTTCAAGTCTCAACGACGCAAAGAAATCAAAAATCTTCTGATTCAATCCAAAATGTCTCATTTCCTGACTGTAATCGCTTCAATTCTCTTACTCTCTTCACTCGCCGTCGCCGTCGCCGCCGAATCCGATTCTCCGACGGCGTATTCTCTTCTCCAGAGCTACAATTTCCCCGTTGGAATCCTTCCAAAAGGAGTCGTGGCTTATGATTTAGACACAACAACAGGCAAATTCCATGCTTATTTCAACAATTCATGTAGTTTCTCTCTTGTGGGTTCTTACCAATTGAATTATAAATCAACAATCAGTGGTTACATCTCTGAGAACAAGCTCAAGAAATTGACTGGTGTTAAAGTCAAAGTTTTGTTCTTGTGGCTTAACATCGTTGAGGTTACTAGAAACGGAGACAAGTTGGAGTTTTCCGTTGGAATTACATCGGCTGATTTCGCGATTCAGGAGTTTTTGGAGTCGCCTCAATGTGGTTGTGGATTTGAGTGTAAGGATTCGAAATCGAACATGTTTGGTAGAAATTTCCCTTTTGTTTCTTCGTCTTGAAATTGAAATAAAAAAGGTACCTTTATGTTTTGTATTTATCCGAATCTCTTGTTGAATAATATAACCTTAGTTTCTGGGAATCTTACCTATTCTTAAAATTGATTGCTTGAGGAATCAAAACTATTATTTAGGTTTCTATTAATGGGATTTAAGTTCTGTAATGGTTTGAATGGAGATGTGTGAAGTTTGTGTAGTGAATATAGGACTAATCAGTGAATCTAATGGTGAATTTTTGCTGATTTAGTGATCTGAAAATCTTATTGTTGTCCTAAGATTGAATGTGTTTCTTTTGTTGTTGATAAGGTGAATTAATGAATCATGGTTCTGGTAAAAGTTTTACTCTTTGAATTGAATGAACTAATAAGATAGGATTGAGCTGGAGTTTGTAGACTCAGATCTTTCTGTATGGAGAAAAGAGAATTGGCTCAAGAGATGTTTTTGGTAAAGTCTCGTGCTTTGAGGTAACTGAATAATGTTGCTGAATTTGAGATGAAAATTAGGACAAGGTTCGTTGAAGATCTACACTGATTTCTTTGAAAAATCTAGGTAAGCAAATTAGAACAAGGTTCGTTAAAGGTTTCAGTGGTTGTCATAAATCACAGTCTTTTGTTCATGAAAATTTAGCTAGTTTTCCTGTTTTTCTTTCTGGTTATTTCTTGAAGGGAAAAGTTTAGATTGGTTGATGGGATCTCAGCTGAACCGGGCTATGAATCGAATAACCGGTTTGAGGATTCGGGGTCTTTTGATGCTTGAACTCAATCCATCTTGGGTTGAGGTTCATCTATGTTAGGTTGATGTTCATCAGTTCATCTAGATTATTGCAGTTTTGGTCTTAAGTTGATTCGTCAACGGATCAGACAAGTCAACGAGGGTGCGCAAACACTAAATTTCCGGTTAAGTCCTTCTGAACCGGTGACGTCGAGTTCTTGAGGGTTGATAGTTGATACTTGAATTAACTGGAGTGGATTCTTTAATGATTTAAAGAGACTAATATATTCGATCTACAATATGCGACCTAATCGTTACAATTCCACTATATTTTAACAATTATAATTTTAAAACTC
>WJSH01007596.1:759-25588 GCA_009757365.2 Lepidium campestre | reverse complement strand
CCAAATCACGTGTTAATATGCAAATTATGAATATATAAAATGATTGAGTACGAATTAGCAAACAATTTATAAAGAATAAAGGAACATGTAGCAACAAAGGAGATGACTCAAAAAGAGTTGGATTATTATATAGTCAAGTGAAAGAAAATTCAATGTTGATAGATTCGATGTACCAAGTTTGGCTGTCAATATGTCTCTCACTCAAGTCTTAAAGCCTTTGAGCATTATTGACTCTTCATAACAAAGACAAGACACGTCTTACATTTCTTTGCCCTTTTTAGTTTTTCTAACTTTTTAAATATAATTAGAAAGATAGACCAACTCAATTAATCCCACACACACAAAATTTCGTTATATATTTTTATATTATACAAAAATTTATTATATATTTAAAGTATAGAAATTTTATATGATAGATTTTGAGTTGGATATAAATCAAATTTTGTCGATTTAATTATTAATCAAAAAACTAATTTTTAGATATATTAGTAGAAAAGTCATAGCATCCAACAATCTATAACCCACTAAAGTAGAAGAAGTGTTCCAAATTTTAAACCCAATATTTATTTTTTGTCAACTGGTCTAGTGATCTTTAATCCCTTCTCATAATTAAACCAAAGTTTTTGGGTGTTTGATTTTTTAATATATATTTGTTTGACAAAAACATTAATAAATACCAATTTCTTCTCAATCTAGTGGTTTAAATGATTTCACTAATGACTTAGGCATCTGAGGTTTAATTCTTTTCCATTACAAATAGTATATTAAAAATGAATTTTAGGAAGTGAACTAAGCTATAAATCGAGCTTATCGATTTAATTGTTAAATTTTTTTTTATAAACATGGGTGAAAGTGGGATTAGTGATAAAGCTAAGATGTCTCCTACTGATTAACCCTAAGTACCTAACATACACACATACATGTATTTAAATATAATAAAGGAACGGTCGAAACTCCAAAGCTAACATCTTTATATATTAAAGCGGTTATAAAGCGGAGGTCCTTTTAATTATAAACTATATGTTTAAATTTCAACATATGATTTGGACTGATCAATTATTTTTAAAATATAAAAATTTAAACACATACTTTTATCTGTTCATAGAAAATAATTCAAATAAACACATATAAAAAAATTTATTAACCACAAAAAAATTTGAATATAATATTTTTAAAATATAGTTACAATGATTGGTTAATGATTCCTCACAATTAGAATTAGATATACTTACGTTTCCTATTTTTAAGTTACCATTAGTTAAGATTAATTACAAATTTTTTTTAATTTAGTTGAATTATCTTACCATTTATTTAAAATTTTTAATAATTACCACTCTATATAGGTAATGATTTATCTTCAACCACAAAAAAAACTTGAATTAAATAATGGTTATTCTTAACTGATTTACATAATACATATATTTAGAGTTTAACATCTTTATATATTAAAGAGAATGTCTCTTTACATTTTGGACTTCCATTTTACGTGTTATAAATTATAGGTTGAAATTAACATATGATTTGGATTGGTCAAATTTTTTTTACTAATCCTATTGATTTGTTTACGTTAGATAATTTAAAGGAACTAAACCACCAACTTCCGATATTTGCCCACCACACTGTATTTTTATTCCTATTTTCAAATATATAATTAAATATATACAAAAATTATTAATTAAGAAAAATAAATATTATTAGTTTTTTACAAAAATAAATTTAATATCGCGCTATAGTGCGGGTATAGTCATAGGTTTTTATAATCTTTTTTTAAATCTCGCACTATAACGCATGTATAGTCCTACCGCGGGTATAATCTCGCGCTATAGCACATATATATTTGCTCATAATAATCATCGATTTTAGTTCAGGTTTCGAATATCAGATTTTATGTTCAGGGTTAAACTTGTTATATCAAATATATATTAAGAAACAAACGAATAATGATATATAATTAAATATGTATGAAAAATTGTTAATACATGTAATTAAATATTATTTAGTTTATTTAAGAAAAATAATCAAATCTCGCGCTTTAGCGCGGGTATAATCCTAGTTTCTTTAAAAGTTAATTAAGTAAATTATTATGTCGACTAGTTGCCGCTAATTGAACCACTGCCACTAATTTTCTAACAATAGATAACTAAGAGGCCAAATTAATTCGGATGTGTTCAAGAAACAATACCATTATTATATATTAAGATTTTATAATATCTTGATTGGATTATCATTTGAGTTTATCATTAGAACCTTATCTTTGCTTGCAATAATGTTTGCTAAAATAAAAGTCCAATAATTCTTTATATAATTCCTTGCAATATGTTATCTCATACGATACTAAACTAGAGGAATAATACATGCAATAATTGAGCTTTTTTCTACATAGCCGACGTGAATCTGAAACATAATATATATAGATTCGATCATTGTATATTTATAACAAGTAAACAATTCGAGAGTTTATACCATCTAAATTATGTCGCCCATCTACCAAAATAGTGATTTTAATTCGGATTTATACTCAACATTATGATCTAATTATTGATGTATCATAATTGATATGATTACATTATATATAACTCCATATAAGTATAATTCTTCAAGAATTAAATATTGAGTTGGGAGAATTAGTTTTTTCAACTGCACCATTTTCCATTAGAATTCAAGTTTAGGTTAGCGTATAACTCAACTGTTAGATCGACAAAACTTAATTTATAATTCAACCTCCATATCTAATTTATAACCATTTAACCAAAAGAATTTGTAGTTTACTTCTCGATGCTTAGGTGATTAGATAAATGTTAGATTTTAAGCTAAACTCTTTTCAGTTTGGTAGTTAATTACTTCAACTAATGGTTTACGCATTTGGAGTTCGACTCCATCCCAACTATTACATGTTTTAGTTAGTAATAAATTTTAGTCACTTGATTACCGCATATCTAAATCTGGACCATATCCGGTACTCAGGAAATTGGTTAGGGTTTCGGGCAAAACCCCTCCTTGGTTCACAAGGAAGAATAATGAGTTTTAGGAGTTGGTGAAATTGCAAGTGAAATAGTGATTTTATAAAATTCTATTGGATACAATCATCCATACATCAAACGATCCATTTGTTACAAGTAGAAAAACCAAAACGGTTCTCTATTATTTATTACAGAATCGTACGTAGCAGAATGAAAATAGGGTTCACCAAATTGGATCATTACCCACTTCCATAATCTCCTTTCCAAGATCTTGAATAAAAATTACACTAACATAATTAAATCAAAAAGATCCAATATTTTTTCAATTAATTAAATCATTGCTTCTTGTTGTTCAAGAGAACTGCTCGAAGCTCTGCTGGGTCAATCTCACGTGAACCGGTTTCAGGTCTGTAATAACCGGTTTTGGGATCTGGAACCCAAGAAATCTTCTGGGTTGATTCTTCCACTGCCTTTTTCTTCATCACAGCTGAAACAACGGCTTTTCCACCGCTTGAAACGCTTCCTTGCGTCGCTGTGGCTGCATAACCGCGTCTGTAACAAAGAAAACGACACCGTTTAAGAAAACAGAGCATAACTTATAAAGAAACAAAGCATAAACGAGAAAACAGAGCATAAGCGAGAAAACAGAGCATAGAAAGTTACCGGAAGATTGCAGCGGGTAGGTTTTGAGAGACCAAAGCAGAGACGAATTTGACGTTGGAAAGAGAACGAGCCATTATCGGATTATGTGGTTTCTTGAAAGAGATAGAGAAAACAGACAAAGAAAAGTCGAAACTTTGTTTTTCCTTATTTTCGTCGCTGCGACAACGAGAATGAAGAAAATGGGAATCGTCTGTGTTCTCTGTCTCTCAAAGTTGATTGATTTCGAAAATGGCTTGAAGAGATGAGAAGAGAGGAAGAGGAGAGGAAGGTTTATATAGAATAGACGAAGAAACTAAAGGAAGTAACTCCGAAATTGTCTTTTCACTTACCATAAACGACCTCGTCAATTCTGGCCTTTGACCCGTAATTAGCCTTGCTTATTCTTTTTTTATTAAGTCAAAATTAGACTTTTAAATTTAATAAATATAGATTTTAATTAAGTTTTAAATGTGTGTAGGGGGTTTAAGTTCATATATTTTAATTGGAAAAACGAAAAATTTAGAAATTTTCTCCTCTTTTTAGTTGGCCTATTAAATTTGTGTGACTATATTAGTTACAATTGTCAAATTAAAAAGTTTATTAAAGTAGATATTTGTTTCCTATTTTGGATTATTTAATTATAAATAAAGATTTTTGACCAAATAAAATATGATGGAAGATAGTGTTTTTGGTCAAATAGTTATTTATCAATTTATATAGTCTTTTAAATTAAATTTTGATTCTAAAGAATTGTGTAATTACTTGATATTATTTGGTGAAAAAATATATGCTATGAAAAATTAATGATTTAATGGTAATTTACATAAAGACATATGTAAAGTAATCATAACGATGCTAGAATAAATAATGAATATGTGTTTTAGCATGTCAAGATGCGATTGGTTTAAAGTTTATAGAATAACTTGAGTGTGAAACATATATAATAGTACAAATACTATAAAATATCTTATAAATAATAATAATAAAATAATGATATGATATTTTTGAACGGTGGAGTTTATCTTGATTGGTGCTCTCGACGACCAAGTTGAGTCGTGTAAGTGTTCTTTGCTTCGTGGTTTCGGCCTCAGCTTCATATTTATTACGACCATATTTTTATTTCGTATCTTTTCTCTTTTCTTGGTAATCGTTTCGCAACTTGAGTATCGTTTCGTATACATCTAGATCCAACCTGGGGGCGACATTAGTTTTTGTCATAATTTCACGTTGGATTTCTCGAGATACATACAATAACTTCTTATACACATACATAAAAGATTATAGTATTTTTAAAAATTGTCGGAAAAATAGTTTGAAAGATTAAGTTTACAACTTTTTTGGAGATCACAAATCAATCTCAAATCCGAAGTACTACTACACGAGATTGCTATATGACATCAAACTCTAATGCAAAACAATTATAAAAATCTTTGATTATTAAGTTTGAATATTTTTTACTAAGATTTATATAATGATAAGCTATTGTAACATATTATTTGAATATCATCTAACATTTAGGTCTAATACAATAGTATATTATATAAACTACAAATAAATTGAAAGAAACATTTAATTGATCGAATAGTAGAACATAACTTTGATAGCTTCTCAATCATCAAACATATTATGATTACTACTTTGAAATGTCTCGCGTAGACCGAACGCTAAAGCGCTCATACATGCTCATATGTATAGATGATACCACTAAGCTTCTCGAATAATCGTAACTCTAGTGGTTTACAAATGTCAATGAAGACCAGAAGCTTGTAGTCTAGTGGTAGGAGGTAGAAATAAGATTTTAAAAAATTAGCAAGTTCGATTCTCTTACTGTGTGAAACTAAGTCACATTTTACTGGTCACTCCTATATAAATATGAGATCTTGCTTTCAGTCCATTTAAATATCCGAAAGAGAATCTATCTGTGAGGTGCACCTCCTCTAAAAAGATTAGTCGAGATTTTAAATAGGTTTGGGTAACTCCTTTCTTAACGAAAAAAATGCCAATGAATAGAAAAGAGCAAAATCAAATATTTAAAGTGTTGGGATAAAGACAGTAGACAGGGTGTTATGTTACGCGGTTGGTATATGAAGTGAGAACATGTAGTTGGTTCTCTTCATTCATAACCACTAAACATTCGTGATATGTCTTTTGTCTTTTGCCTCTTCTCTAGCTTTGGTCAAAATCTATATCTCATCTTTTACATGGCTTACCTGAAAATTAGTTGTTCTGAACATTTCATTAGAATGACAACAATAATAATATGCATGTTCATTTAAAAGAAAAGAAATTAAAACCCTACCAAAAAACTTATAAACATTGCATGTTTAGAGACATATACTTATTAAAGTGGCTACATCGCTACATGCATTTGTTTTGACGTATTTTCTACCAGAATTCGTATTATTCCATATTGTATGGTTTAAATAATTATGAATCAGATGATTTCAATCCAAAATATGTAAAAACATATATGTTCGTGTTTTTGTTTCTTTTATATTTAGGTTATGTCAACATCAGACTGGAGTCTAAGAGATTTTGTGGTTAAATAGTAAAGGGGAGGATTAATTTAGGACGCCAATGCTTTTTAAGTTCAATCAATCTGTGTATGAAACAAAATATATTGTCTTGGACACCACATGAATATATACATTTACTTTCGACCCATTTGTATATCCGGAAAAAAAGTTTATTCATGACATGCACTTTCTTAAAAATTAATTTGGATCCTTCCATAGAGTTAGAATTTACCATGAGTTATCAAAAGAAACGTCAACAAGAGTAATTAGGACATGGTCTAATCACAATCGTTTTAGGTCGTACAATTAATTAGGGCCTAAAATAATATACATGGTCTAATATGCATGCTCATTTAAAAGAAAAAACCTGACCAAATTATTAATAAACATTGCATGTTTAGAGAAATAATAAAGTGGTTAAATGTTTATTTTAAGATATTTTCGACCAGAATTGATATCAAGTTTTAATGTTTTTACTATATTGTATTGTTTAAATAGTTATGAATCAGATTACTTCATCCAAATGATGTTAAAAAAACATGCATGTTAGTCTTTTTTTAAAGAGAAAATGGTAAAAAAAAAAAATGCTAAACTCTTAAAAATAGTTAGAAAATGCTCCATCTTTTTAATTACAAATTTAAATGCTAAACTATTTGCATAAAAAGCCAAATAATGCATATATTAACACTGTCAAACTTAAGTTTACATCATATTATGAATGTACTTCATTATATATAGTATCATTCTCTTTGAACTCTATCTCAGCCAAGAGTTACTTAGCATCGTTGCCATATTAAAGAAAATTGCTTTAAAAGAAAGGGATAATTGACGAATATCCACCACGATGTTGTTGTAGCATTCCCTGATTGGGGTTTTTGATTTTGTTTCGTTTATAATCTTCTTGGAATTAGATTCCATTTCAATTCTCTCTAAATCGTTCCTTTTAGCTTGGATCAAGACTGCTTGACCAATTTAGAAACCATCAATATTATCATCATTGCCTAATCTCTTGTCTCTTTCATCACCTTTTTTATCTTAAAATACAAATTTTTCTTCTAGTCACTAAACACAAGTATCTTGTGCATTGCATGCTCAGCTTCCTGGCTGTAAATTACATCATAAATATAAAACTAAGGATATTCTTACTTTATCCCTATACCCTCAAAACATGCAACGTGTTAATCCTACAACTTTAGATCTTTTGATACCAAACTATGTATATAATACACATTCCTAAGAGTTCACCACATATTTTGTTAGAGATTATGATCTCCGTAATATCATCAATTCCACACTTTCAAGGGACTGGATTGTCCAAATGTCACATGTGCATCAAGAAACTAATCGTTTTGCAGATAGTCTGGTTTCCATATGTTGTTAGTTCTTCCCCTTTATGTCCGAGAAATAGTTGATGACAATGCAAAGGGTTTTGTGACTTAATTTTGTTTTAAGTATTGAATAAATATGGGAGTCTTTCTCCCAGTTTCCCACAAAATAAAAACAATTCCATATATTTAACTTCTTTTTTATTGTTAACAATTGGATCGATAATGTCCGATCCATAGCCTAAATATTCCAACTGGAGCATAGTGGGATTCAAACTCCTCACTTGGTGTCAAACTACATTAGGGGCAAGCCAACTGAGTCACATGGTTCTTGATATATATTTAGCTTCTTAATCACATGAATTGTGATTCAGTCATTTATTGTAAATCTCCTCTCAGCCTATATGTAAACGATTGTATCAATACACACAACAGTTTGATTTTCTTCGTATTCCATGTTCATTAATAAAAAAACTGACCTTATACATAACGAAATTGGAAGAAAACGTCTTTTTCTTTGGCCTAGAGATCATATAAAATTAGACTCAAGACCTTGGTTTGATAAACGAATATATTGCTTTGAATTATATTCTGATATAACTTGTGTCGTTTTTTCTTTTCTTGCAATCTGATAAATCTGTTTTTATAAAAAGAATGGTGAACACTACTCAACTCTAGTCCTGTAATGAGTTTACAGTAATTTGTAGGCACGTTCTTGGAAAAGTTAGTAGTGGTGAACCATAATCGCCAAAAATAATATATACTCTTCTTTTTTTCACGTTTTAAAACAAACAAACTTTATTCAACAATTAGTTCGATAAATTTCGATTCATGATCCAAATTTGTCCCTAAAATTTATTTACTAACTATCTCATGTGATAAAGTGAAGTTGAACTTTAGATGTCTGAACTATTAACTGAGACAGTTAACAACTAGACTAAAAAAAATCGACAACGACCAAACTTCGGAGATTAATGATACATATTTATTATTGATATTTCTTAAACAAATTTAAGTACAAAACACAGATCATGTAAGTTTGCCATCGAGTAAGTTCATAGGTTAGGATTAAATGTATTCATGATAAAAGGTCAGGGGCGAATTTTGGAATTAATCTTAAAATTTGGGGTCTTTTCGTGCTTCAAAAAAGTTATAGGCAATTTCCGCAAAAAGAGAACTTTTTCAAATTCTTTTAAAATAAAATTGAACTTTTTAAAAACACGAAAATGAAAAACCCCCAAAGCTTACAAGGGAAGACATTGATTGATGAAAAAGAAGACCTTTAAAATGCTCGCACGAACTCACTTCCAACCAAAACCATAAAGCATCGTTCTTTCTTCTACAGTCACATTTCCTTACCGAAGAAGACAAAGTACAAAAATGGCGAATAAGCTTAAAGTCGACGAACTCCGTGCAAAGCTCGCCGAGCGTGGACTCAACACTACCGGAATCAAAGCCGTTCTGGTATCTCTTTCTCTGAATCTACTTTTGAATTGAACTCTTCTTCTATATTTGCTAATATTTGGGTTTGGTTTTGGTGTTTTGACGGTATTTGTAGGTGGAGAGACTTGAAGAGGCAATCGCAGAAGACGAAAAGAAGGAAGAATCGAAGAACAAAAGAAAGAGAAACAGCGATTC
Source organism: Lepidium campestre (assembly GCA_009757365.2). Classification (NCBI taxonomy): domain Eukaryota; kingdom Viridiplantae; phylum Streptophyta; class Magnoliopsida; order Brassicales; family Brassicaceae; genus Lepidium; species Lepidium campestre. The sequence goes on along the minus strand of WJSH01007596.1, from coordinate 16,507 downwards.
TTCGGATGGTACCGATGAGTCAAACAAAGTGATCGCCACTGAAAAGTTTCGTGGGATGATTGTGAAGGAATTGCGTGAGGAAGCTAATAAGAGAGGCTTAGACACAACAGGAACCAAAAAAGAACTTCTTGAGAGGCTTTGCAATGATGCTAATAACGATTCCAACGCACCAATTAAATCTGGTAATGCTTTGTTCCTTTTTTCTGGGATATTGAGAAATTTGGTCAAAGTTGGTTCTTTTTATGTAGATGTGTATTCTTTAATCGGCATTGCATTGCTTATTCCTATGTCCTTATTGTCATTGTGTTTGTGTATTAAGGGACGGATGGAGCTGAAGATGACAACAATGGGTTTAAGGAAGAAAAGAAAGAAAAGAAAGAAGAGAAAATCGTAACCGCGACAAAGAAAGGTGCAGCTGTATTGGATCAATGGATTCCTGATCACATAAAGAGCCAGTACCACGTTCTACAAAGAGTAAGTCTTGTGAACCTATATTTGAGTACTGCATTTTTATTGAGTTCATGAATGTGGTTAGAAACTGGTGCTTTCAGATTGACTTGAGATTTTGTTGTATGTTGTAGGGAGATGATATTTATGATGCCATGTTAAACCAGACAAATTGCAAGGATAATAATAACAAGTTCTTTGTCCTGCAAGTCCTAGGTTAGTCTAGCTTGTTGCTTGGCTGTTTTCTGCTACTTTTGGAAGATTCGTAAGACGATACTTGTAATGTTCAGAATACCCGAAAACTTCTTGAAGTGGTTACAGCTTTCGTTGGCTCTTTGTTCCCAATACCATCGTCATGGATCTCTCTTATCTATTGTGCATTTGTGCAGAGTCGGATAGTAAAAAGACATACATGCTTTACACCCGATGGGGAAGAGTTGGTGTGAAAGGACAAAGCAAGTTAGAAGGGCCTTTTTCTGGATATATTCAGGCAATGAGCATATTTAACAACAAGTTCTATGACAAGACAAAGAATCATTGGCCTCACAGGAAGGACTTTGTCCCTCATCCCAAGTCCTATACATGGCTCGAAATGGATTACGGGGAAGATGAAAATGATTCACTGGTGAGTGTTTCAGAGTACTCACTCATCTATCTCTTCCTGCTGGAATGAGATTTTTGTGTGAATATTTCCGTTATTGTTTTTCAAATCGAGCTCACCTTTCTCATTGTTCAAAGGCACTTACTTTGAGTTCACAATTTTGTTTTCTCAGGTCAGTGATATTCCCAAACCACCTTCTGAAATTAATCCTGAAAAATCAAAATTAGATACTCGGGTTGCCAAGTTCGTCTCTCTTATATGTAATGTCAGCATGATGGCACAACAAATGATGGAAATAGGTTCGTTAGTCTTACTTTTGTGAGATTATCCATTGGCAGAATTAGCAGTGGTTCAGATTCCTTTGCTTATATGGTCGTCGATACACCATTTCTTAGTTTTGGTGGCTCATTATATGAGCTTGTACTTCCTACCTTTTGTTCTATCTTGGTTTCTTTACTTTTGGCTATCTTTCATACATTCTCACATTTTTTTGAAATTTAAAATTGAAGGATATGACGCTAACAAATTGCCACTCGGAAAGCTAAGCAAGTCCACAATTTTAAGGGTAAAACTACTTATTTTTCTGTTTTGGTCTCATTTCTCTAAATTATAGTTTTTTCAGATAATAGTTCCTCTTCAATCTCTCTAGGGATATGAAGTGTTGAAACGATTATCAGAGGTGTTGGACCGGTATGATAGAGCAAGGCTTGAGGAACTGAGTGGGTATGTATCTGGTTAATTACTAGACTATATGGTTTAGTTAATTATACAACTGTGTCCCACAAAGAAATTGGGCTCGAGCTAGTCTAACTTTGTGTCATCATTGATGCAGAGAGTTCTATTCTGTGATACCCCATGATTTTGGTTTTAAGAAAATGAGTAAGTTTATGTTCATTTTACATCTGTACTAAAGTTTAAGATAATGAATTAATTATAAACAAACATTCACTAACATCTGAATTCCGAGTTGTAACAGGTCAGTTTGTTATAGACACTCCTCAAAAGTTGAAACAGAAGATAGAAATGGTAATTCATTCTACTGTTTCATACTTGACTAATTTTGGTCTTGAGAAAAGTAATGGTTGAGGGATACATGTTTGTGTAGTTTATAACACATAATTATTTAATTTAAGGTTGAAGCATTAGGTGAAATCGAACTCGCCACAAAGTTGTTGTCTGCTGACCCGGGATTGCAGGTAAGTCAGTCAGTCTATGTAGTTAGTTGTAAGCATAAAATCACTTCGTCATATAGTTCTATAATGATATGACATTATTTCTTGTAATGGCTGTAGGATGATCCTTTATATTATCACTACCAGCAACTTAATTGTGGTTTGACTCCAGTTGGAGCTGATTCAGAGGAGTTCTCTATGGTATATTTTTGGTTTTGCGAACTTCTAACAAACATTTTTGGTAGTCAAAGTTGAAACCTTTTGCTGTCTACTTCTATGCCAAAATCAGATTGCCAAGTACATGGAGAACACTCATGCAAAGACGCATTCAGGATACACAGTTGAGATTGCTCAAATATTTAAAACTTCAAGAGCTGTTGAAGCTGATCGATTCCAACAGGTATGTTATAGTATTTCAAGCTTATTCTTACCGTACACAAATTGTTAGATTTCTTGTTTTGGCACTGTAAAACCTTTATTTTTCTTGATAGTATTCAAGTTCGAAGAACAGGATGCTACTCTGGCATGGGTCACGTCTCACTAACTGGACTGGTATTTTATCTCAAGGTAACAGGTTTTCTCTGATTATTTCTATCCTCTGTTTTTCTCAGTGTTTACTTTCTTCACCTCTTGGAAGATTTTCATTTGTATACTGAATTATACTACAATGAGCCACCAAACAGGTCTTCGGATAGCTCCTCCTGAAGCTCCTGTAACTGGTTACATGTTTGGAAAAGGAGTTTACTTTGCAGATATGTTTTCCAAGAGTGCAAATTATTGCTACGCTAACACCACTGGTGCTAATGATGGTGTGCTGCTCCTCTGTGAGGTATACTCGCTTCTTCTCTTCTACGCATTCATATGGAAAACAATATATCAACAAGACCTCTTAAGCATTTAAACATAACTGTCTTTATGTTTCATAATGATCACAACTTGATTAGGTTGCTTTGGGAGACATGAATGAACTTCTGTATTCAGATTATAACGCAGATAAACTACCCCCGGGGAAGCTAAGGTACGCGTATAATCTCATTCATCTTTCACACAAGTTTCTTATTTGTACTTTACGTATAAACCTTAATCTGTAACTGATGTCTGCAGCACAAAAGGTATTGGGAAAACAGCACCAAACACATCAGAGGCTCAGACACTAGAAGATGGTGTTGTTGTTCCACTTGGCAAACCAATGGATAGTTCATGCTCCAAGGTTTTGTTTTGTTTTTTTGCTTCTAACACATTCTCAGAATCATAACTCTTCCAAAAGAAAGCCAAATTTATAAATTGATTTGATTATTTTTTTGCAGGGGATATTACTTTACAACGAGTATATTGTCTACAATGTGGAACAAATCAAGATGCGTTATGTGATCCAAGTCAAATTTAACTACAAGCACTAAACTTTTTGTACAACTTTTGGATATAAACTCATGATTAAGAACCTAACCATCTCATTTCCAACTATTTTATTCTTACAAACAGTCAATAGGTTTTGTATGATAATCTTTAATTTATATTTTGTGTTAACTACAAAACACATCAAATATGTTACTCTCCTTTGGCTGCTAAATCTTTTACAAATATTTTTGTAAATTACAAATGAATTAAGGATTATCTTTAATCCTAATCCCTTCTAATCTTTATCTATTTCAGTTATGTAACTATAGTCAAAAAGATGTATTATATTAGATAAAAAATCCTATATATATTAGACTATAGTTTTAGTTAAATAGTTAAATGTCTATTTTATAGTTTGTCTCACATTCTATATTCTATATAGTCACATAATTATGCATTGTAAGGTTTGGATTTTATCAATTTATTGATATATAAACTTAATTTGATACTAAAAATAAAAAATTTAATTTATAGGCTATATTAATTTATCGAATATTAATTTATAAATTTTTAACTTGTATTAAAATATTTAAATGTATGTATAAATTACAATATTACTATCACAACTACATATTTTTTTATTGAAAAACAACAATTTTATCAAATATATTTTTTCTTTCAATTATTAAATTAACAATTAGTGAAAATTTGAGATTTTTTTTTTTCAACATTTCCTTCTGTTTTTTTTTGGTCACCAACTTTTCCTTTTCTATTAAAACAAACAAAGATAGTCTTAAAACTCGATTTATCTTTAAGTAACTAAAGAGTATTTAAGCGGAAGAGAAGCCCTACGAAAAATCTTAACCGGAGAGTTGTCAAAAACAAAGCCAGAGACAGCCATGGGAGAAAAGAGGAGATCCACTTCGAAAACCCTAGCTAAGGGTAAGAAGAGGAAAGGTCCTCATTTACCTAACTCTATACTGAAAACTATTGCCAATGAGAAACGTCCTTTGAACTCTGACGAAGAAGACGATGAGATCGATTCCGATGATGTTAACGACGATTTGTATGAGTACGAAGAAGGTGTGCCTGAGGAAGAATCCAGAAAAAACAACCGTTATGACCGCGTCGAGAACTACGAATATGAGCTTCCAGAGGACTTCAAGGTTTCTTTCTCTTCGCTAATTCACGGCCATCGATTTTGTGTGTTTCTTATCACCGTCACTGTAGGAAATTGCGAGTTTTTTACTTTATTGTTAAGATGATAGGAGACATATTTTCGTTTAGGAGATTGATTTTAGGGTTATTGTTTTCGGAAATTTGGCACTTTGGTGCTACACAATGCGATAACTATTGGTGAATCAAAACCTGAGATTTTTTAAAAATTGTTAATTGATTGAGATCAACGATAAGTGTATTACAAAGTTCTTGATATGACTTACTGTAAATTTTGTCCTTTTAATCTTAATATAGGATGAGAACATAGAGTCAGATGATGATGACGATGATGGTAACAGCGAGAATGATGAAAAATCAGAAGATGATGATGATGATAAACACACAAGGATGTTGCAGTCTCTCACTGGAATGCCAGGTGCAGCCTTTAAAGGTAATTACAGTAAAGACTGAGACTTTCTTCTCAGACTTCTGCTTATATCTGCTACTTTATTGCGTTTGTAAGCTGTATATATAACCCTATATTCTTTCTTTTTTCAGGAGAGAGTAAGAGCAAACCTGTACTCTTCACTGAAGCATATCCAGAGTCTGAATTCAATCCTACTCGTGATGTTCTGGAGGGTAAAGGTCTCATCACAATTGAAGACCTTTTGGCCCCTCTTCAAGGAAAACCTGGGTATAACCAACTCAACAAGAGTTTCTCCCGAATGCGGAAAGATACTCAATCTGTTGTTCATGCTCCTCTGCCAAAACCAGAACGAGAAAGACTAGAGCGTAAAGCGGTGAAAGGACTAGTTGAGAAGGAGTTTAATAAGTGGGTGCCTCTTGTAAAGAGGAACAGGGAAGCACCAACTGTTTACTTCAACCAAGATGTCAATGTTGGGTACTCTACGGTTGGTGCAATAGCATCAGAATTTCAACCTAGGACTGAATTTGAGAAGAAAATGGCTTCTGTACTCCATGATACTGAGGTTTGGGAGGCTCACAAAGAAGATGGTGCCAAGCTTCTTGAATTGAACGAGGCAAGTTCTGTGGTCTAGTTCATTTCCGTGCACACAGCTTATTATATGAATTAATCTGGCATGTGGCTGCTTTAAACGGAATTTTCATAACTATCTGTTGTAACTTTTTGGATTAAATTTTCTCATGCAGGTGTCCATGGAAGATCACATAAAGGACCGTAACCACATAGCCAAGATGCGGAGCTTGCTCTTCCGTCATGAACTGAAAAGTAAACGAATCAAGAAGATCAAGTCCAAAACTTATCATCGCCTTATGAAAAAAGACCTGAAGAAGTCAGCATTGGGAGCAATAATGGACCCAGAAATGGCAAAAGAAGAGGCTATGAAGCAGGAGGCTAGACGAGTAGAGGTGAGTCTGGAATATCTTCTACCTGTACAAAATTTTCATCAAGACGTTGTCAAGTAATAACTAGTCTCGTTTGTGCTTATACAGGAACGGATGACATTGAAGCACAAAAACACAGGAAAATGGGCGAAACGCATGTTAAGCCGTGGACTGAATGTGAAATACGATACAACTCGGGCAGATATAGCTAACCAACTTCAGATTAACGCTACATTGTCCAGAAAGATGAACTCCATGAAAGATGGAAGTAGCAGTGATGAGAGTGATGATGAGGAAGAGTTGGATTATGGTTCAGATCAGGATACTTCTAAATTGATAGCACAAGCCAGGGAAAAGACACTGAAAACTGTGGAAGATGACGAAGTGCCCAATTCTGGTCTTCTTTCATTACCTTTTATGGTAATTCCTGCCTTGCTTATACAAAACCTTTTTGATTAGTTTACTCTGGTTTTTTTATGATCATTTGTTAGACTCAGTCTAATGATTTTTTGGTTTGATTAGGCTCGTGCGATGAAAAAGAAAAACGAGGAAGCTAATGAAGAAGCTAAACGTGCACTTGAGGAGTATGAAGAGTGGGAGAATTCTGGTGGAGCAGAAAATCCTAAAAAATCTGCTGACGTTAGTGGTAGAAGAGTATTTGGTGCCATGGCGAAAGTCGAAGCTCCAAAGGAGTCTAAAAAGGACTCGGACCATTTTTATGACAACAGTGATAGTGACAATGATATGGAAGGCGTAGAAAATAATGACCTTGGGGCTGTTAGAGATACTGGTTCACCTGCTAGAAACAAAAGAACCATAACAGAAACCAAGGTACAATGGTCTTTCCCTTTCGGATAGTGACAGTGGGTTATCACTCTTTTTGTCCTTTCGAATCCCTGATATCAAGTTTTTGAAAAAAATTGTTTGCAGAATTGTGATGATGATGTTGAAATTCCAGCTTCTAAGACAACATTTGATGTTGCCTTATTTGCATCAGGCTCTTGGAAGAAGGTTTGCTTTTGACAAAAAAATCAAATTAGACTCTTTTTCCTTTGTGTTATCTTTTATTTACTTCTTTTTGTATGTTGTGCAGATGAAAGACTGCCAAAATGCCGAATCCAAGAAACCTCCAAAGACGCATGCACCGATTTCACAGGGCCAAGATAAAAAGGTTTAATTTCTTAAAACTCAACCTCACTTCACTGTTTTGTCCTTTTCGTCACCTCACTTAGAGTTTGTATTTTCCAACTATTTAAGGAACTGAGTGACGAAGAAAGTGAAGATTCCGAAAGTGAAGCAGAGCAAATGGTTGATGGGATTTTGACCTCTGCTCCAAAGGAAACCTACGAAATTCCTTCTCAAGCAGAGCTTATACAACGTGCTTTTGCTGGTGATGATGTGGTAGATGAATTTGAGAAGGATAAACAAGATGTTCTAAATCAAGAAGTTCCTGAACCGGAGAAACCAGTTCTAGTTCCTGGTTGGGGACAATGGACCAATATCCAAAACAAGAGAGGTTTACCTTCATGGATGGTTAAAGAACACGAAGATGCCAAGAAAAAGAGAGAGCAAGCTCTCAGAACAAGGAAAGACGCTCGTCTCAAACATGTTATCATATCAGAAAAAGTTGGTAAAAAGGTTTGTATCGCTTTGTAGTCCAACCCCTCTGTTCACAATCATTCCTTTATGCTTACATTTATCTGTTTTTTACAGGCTGAGAAACTTCATACAACGAGTCTGCCTTTCCCGTATACATCTAAAGAAGTTTTCGAACATAGTATGCGCATGCCTATAGGACCCGAGTTTAATCCTGCGACTATTGTTGGAGCTCTAAATCGACCTGAGGTTCCTCTTCATTACTTTGTTAATCTGATTAGCACGTGTCTCGAAATGTTACATATCTGTTGACCCTGTGGCGATAACGTTTGTCTGCAGGTTGTAAAGAAAGCTGGTGTGATAATTAAACCTGTCAAATTTGAGGAAGTGGATCCAAACGAGAAAGCAGATGACGAACACCCTCGAAGCAAGCAGAAACAAAAACCCAAGAAGGGTAGTAAGACCAGTAAAGGTCAAAGCAAAATGAAGTCTAAACAAAAGATCAAAGCTTAGGTCCAAGATTATTGTATTGTCAACTTTATTTAGACACAAATTTTGATCCGAAAAGTTTTGCTTTGTAATTTGTCTTATTTTATCAAAGAGACATTTTTACTTAATCAGAGCTCTTCAAATCCTTGTTCATCTCCATCTTCTTCCACTCTTTGAAATTCTTGTCTCCATGTCTCCATCTGCAAGATTTTGACAAATTAAGTAATAATGAAGACCTCACAAGTTGTATCTTTATGCTAATAGAGACATTACCTGGTCATCTGAAAACTTGAGCTGTTGTGCGACAAACAGAACTGTGTCATGGTTAACTGGTGAATGTAATACAACACCTAAACTAGAAGCAATCTCTTCATAGCTAACTATTTTGACCCCAAAACCATTGCTCATGAACATTTTCTCCATCCACTTTGTCAAATCCAACTGCACTCAACACCGCACAGAGATCATAGATCAAAAGATAGATACTTTTGTTTAATGCAGAAGTTCACAGATAATTAAGAGAGCAAAGTGACCTGAAGTGTGATATTTGTAGGCAATTCTCCTACGAGATAGCATTCATTCATGGCCAAGTTACTAATGGCTGATAGTATAGCTTCAAAACCTGATTGTGACTCAAGAGGTAAGCCCTATTATGAATTGAAAGAGGCATGTCAACATATAACACTCATATAAATTGCAGGGAGGAAACAGATTTGATGAAAAACACATAACACCTGCATTGCCCATATACTTGGCCGATTCCCACTAAACCCTTTTGACCGTAAACGTTGCTCTATGTTTTCAGGTTCCAGGGGAATGTGAAAGAATAAACAACTTTTAGGGATCCTTGCTCCCACACCTGAACCAGTAAAAGGAAACAATATCGAACCCAAACAAAACTAGGGAGTATCTGAGTCCCGGGAAAGTAAGTTTGAAATCAAAATGGAGGCTTCCAAGCAAAGGAAAGTAGAAACCTTGAAGCTTTTCAGATGCTATTTCGAAAACCTTTTCTGGTGATACATCAAAGATCATAGTCGAAGTTGGCCAATTAAGCCTATAAGGTCGAGTATCCATGCCATCTGTGAACAAGACAACCTGCAAACATGTAAAATCACTGACATAAACCATTTACTACTATTGTATAGTTCTAAAGAAAGTTTGAAATCAAACTCATGCTTAAGAATGATATAGAAGTAAAGTAACCTGCTTTAGTCCATCAATGCGTTTAGCTATATCTAACAACTTGTCATCGATGAACTTTGTTGCAACACAATATTGTTGTTGTTCTTCTTCATGGACGTCCAGTTCCTTCTTCGTATACGGAGGTAAGAAGCAAGCGGCATATGGGTCGATAAAGAGAGGCTCTGCGTGCATAAATTATAAATCTTTTATTCAAATTTCTTCAAGAAACTATTTGATCAAGCTATTCGTATGTGTTCGATGAAATGCCTTAGAGAAAGTCAAGACAGAAGAATTAACAATGTCGAGGGTAATTTGTTGGGAGAATATTACAGAAACTGACAAATGAAATATTCGAATAGAAAATGAGATATTAGAGGGAGAGAGATTGCCTTTTCGATTAGTTTCTCGCAAACGAAGAGATGCTGAATCTATAGCTGATTGTATAAAAGGGTCGTATTCTTCTCTACGCTCTGCTCGTATTGAACGAACGGCGGACGTCCGATACTGAAAACGACGGAAAGCGGTGGCCGGAAACTGAAGAGGAGGAGCACAGAGACTCTGCATCCCGAAATGATATCGTTGAATTTGGTGGAAGAAGAAGCTACCACCTCTGTTCGAACCAGAGGGTTCGCGTAACGACCACAATAATACGAGTTGACCAAAAAAGATAGACTTTGTTTTGATTTATTTTTATACTAGTATCAAGACCCACCCGGGATAAAATGTTTTGAACAAGAAGGTGATTGCTGAAAATTATGATGGTTTTTACCTCATCATCCACGTGACTAAACTAATTGTTGTAAATTTTTCCGGTTTTTTCTTGAAAAATTCGAGGACAAACGATTCGAACCTTGATTTTACACAGATTTGTTGTTAAAGTTATTTGAGAAATATGTATAACATTAAACGAAGTGTAGAAAAGTTAAAAATATTTTTGTATGGATTAAAAATCACAATTATAGTGAATAAAAATTACAATAAGAAAGAAGTGAAAAATTTTTTTTGTAGCAAAAGTTAATTTTAGAGAAAACTGTATGCAGTGTCCCTTTTAAAACCTTTATTGTACAAAGTGTCCCTCATATTTCAATATAACTTGGAATGTCCATTTACCCACTTGAAAAGTTTATCTTGTCTCTGCCCAAGATGGTTACTCTTTTCCTTCTTTCTTCCTTATTCTCTTTCCTGTTTTTTCCCGAGTGTCTCGGTTTCCAATGATTTTTTTTTGCTTTCCTTCTTAACAAAATATAATTGCATTTTCACCTGGCAAACATTTACGAGGATGAATTTTACAATTTTGTTTTTATAGTAAACTTAGTCCCGTTATTATATACGTAGGAAACTTATAATTGTCTGTAGACGTGGACGAACTTGTATCACCAACTTCATATATACTTTGTTTTTATTGACATGGTCATACATTTTATATTGAAATGTTTTTAGATGGGCAAACATTTTTTGTCACCCATTTTTTGTCCACATATATATCAAATATGTTGCATTTTCAACGTGTTACAATTGTCATCCCAAGATTATTAGTATTAGAACAGGGACATGGAAAAAGATTTCAATTAAATTTGTCTATTTCCTTTTTGACATGGACAAACATTCTCACGTATGACCGTCATACACAATTCTTTGTTTTTACGGACATGGACACACATTTATATTTTGAGATAGACAGACGTTTATATTTCGAGATGGACAACTGTCACCCAAGATTATTAGTATTATAATAGCGACATGAACAAACATTTCAGTTAACATTGTCCATTTCCTTTAGACAATGTTAAAAACATTCTTACTTAGTTATTATGGACATGGATAAACATTTATATATCGAGATAGACAGATGAATTCATGGACAAACATTTCCTTTTGTATTATAGTAAGGACATGGACAAAGATTTCAATTAACTTTGTCTATTTCCTTTTGACATGGACAAACATTCACACGTATGACCGTCATACATAATTCTTTGTTTTTATGGACATGGGCAAACATTTATATTTTGAGATAGACAAACATTTAATTTCGAGATGGTAAAACATTTATATTTCAACATACTACAACTGTCATCCAAAATTATTAGTATTATAACAGCGACATGGACAAACATTTCAACTAACATTGTCCATTTCCTTTAGACATGGACAAACATTCTTACTTAATATCCTAGAAAACTTAATTTTTTTTGACATGGACAAACATGTTAACATTTTTACAGAGGCAACACTTTGAACTTTATATGCGTGGACAAACTTAAATATCCTGAAAAAACTTAAATTTCCTTGAGACATGGACAAACATTTTCACGTATGACCGTCAAAGAATATTATATAGACAAACATATATTTTTAAACATGGACAAACATGTATGTAAAAACGTGGACAAACTTCAATTTTCTTATATCAAAGAAAGATGCTCAAATAGCTACTCGAATATTAGTTTTCGAGAATTACATTAATAAATAAAAGAATTTGGGATTCATTTTAAAAGTCATTAACAAATGTTAGTTTGAGATTAATTTAGACCCCACCATTAACAAAACGTTTTCGAATTTTTATGTTTTAGATTAATTCATATTTTCCAAACTCGAGTTATTGTTTGTGTTCCCCTTATGTTTCTTAGATTCTCTGTTCTCTTATTCTATTGTCTCTTAGGCTTTTAGGAGTTGATTGATGGTTTTATCAAAACACTTATGTAATTCTTATCTTATGACCACTTCTGCACTACTTTCATTATGGTTTCTTTAGTCTCTTACGTTATGTTTTATTTAGGGGATTTTATCTACCATTTCCTCTTTGAAGAGTTATTTATCCGAAATACCCCTTTTAAAATCCTTCTCCTGCCTACCCTTTTTGCGCTGCGAAAATACTTAATTGCCCTGCTGAAAAGATTTTAAACGGTTGAAAGAGGATGACCTTTTAATTGGGGCAGGGACTCGGGCAGCTTGTGAAGACTTTTTTAGAGAAGATGAAGGGACGTGTCTTGTCTCGTAACAATCAAAAGACTAATTACCTTACCGAAAATTAAAAAAAAAAAAGAGAGAGAGGAGACGACGAGATTGCAGACGAAGGAAAGAAGAGAAGAGTTTGAGAAAGGTTTGTCCTTCTCCTACGATTATTGGAAAGATGTTGTCATTTTCTTTACACATTTTGAAAGATCTGTTGTTTTTGACGAAGAATTGCTAACTTTAATCGCAGAAGTTTTTCCAAAATATTTACAGTGTTTGGGTAAAAATATAAAGAGGTTTGTCCTTCTTAGAGTGTTTGTCCTTCGATTATTGAAAAGTTCTTGTCATTAAGAAGAGGCTTAGACATTTGGAAAGAACTTCGTGAGTTTCTGATAAGTTCCATGGACATGGACATAACCCTGTACATTTTACAAGTGGACATGGACAAGGCTACAAAATTTCTTAAAAACATAATTTTACACTTGTAAAGAGTCCTCTAATTGGACAAACATGAACACAATGGGGAAACATGAACACAAAGGGGTGACGTATTCATGGACATAGATGAGGACATATTTACCAAGATATAATGGAAGTTAAAAAAAAGACTTAAAAATGTATTGGGACAATGACATCCATGAACACAAAGGGGTGACATATTCATGGGCATAGACGAGGATATATTTACCAAGATATAATGGAAGTTAAAAAAAGGACTTAAAAATGTATTGGGACAATGACATCCATAAACACAACGGTGGAGTCATCAATATGGACATGGACGACAACCAATATCCCTTAAGATAAAGGTTGTTCTAGCGGGAACAAATTATTCTTAAGATAAGGGACGGTATCCCTTAAGATAGGGGACGTTTAAGTGGGGGACATGGACATGTGCATTTACATTTTAGAAATTGACATGGACAAGGCAACCCATTTTCAAAGAAATATAATATGAGACTTACAGTATGATCTGGGACATGGATATACATGAACACAACAAGAGAAATGTATTTATGGACATATACATATTTATGAACATAGACGAAGACAAATTAACGTGGACATCCACATGGATGTTAGGAACGTTAAAGTGGGGGAACATGGACATAGACATGAAGCAGATACATGGCAAATATCCTCTACTCGAATATAAAACATATTAAACATGTATTTTACATGGACATATTGAGTTATGAAGGAAAGAAGACATAATAAGAGAAGTCAAAACAAACGACATAACATAATCACCCTGAACCAAAGGAAACATTCTGGACATTGGTTTTCAACGTCGCACTCTTCCTCTTCAGAATCGTCAAGGGTATCCAGATCGAAGTGTGTGCATGGTGGGCGTTTAAAGTACCGCCAATGACCTTGGTATGTTTGGACCCTAAAAGGCCCTATTAATTCGATTATATCGAAGACCTCATCTGCTAGTTAGCATAACGATGAAAACGAATATAGTTACAAATTGAGTTACAAATGGTTGTAACCTCAATTACCAGTTGTATATGAAGTGACAAAGCTTTAAAAAAGTTATACCACACCTGAAGCTAAGTAACCTATACTCACGCAATGACCCCAGACAATTCCGTTTCCCTTGGAAAATGGCAAAAATATTAAATATAGTTGATGACTTGAACTAGAGACATGTATAAATAGAAAAAGAACAAAACAAATGGTATTGTTGTTTATTATCAGATTTCAAAATATATTAATTTTTTAAAGTAACTACTAGTTGGGTATGGACATTTTATGGATGTGAAGGCATCCTTGAAAGTTGGTATGGTATTCTCGGATACGTTCGAGACTTTTGTACTCGTCGTTGGGTGCCCAACCCCTGTCACATCACATTAAAGAGAATTTCGGTGGTGGAGAAATAGTATTGTCCACCACTACACACCAACAACATTATAGCAAAGGATAGTTTGAAGATTACTTCGTCGGTGAAAAATATGTTTTGTCCTCTTGAACATACAAAAACGAACAAAATCCAAATGTAGGAAAAAAATGAAGAGCAGGACAAATCATAGAAATAGTTTGAAATTTTGTCCATGTTTACATGGACAGTTTGAAACACTTGTTCATGAATATTAAAAAATAATAGAAATAGTTAAGGAATCGCTTGTCCATGTTTACAATGAAAGAATTTACACTTTTCAGACGAAAAGTATTATTATAACTCTGGCTGTTAGAATTAATAATTTTGTCCATGTTTACATGTACAGTTAAAAAGTACTAGACTAATAATGTCCATTATTTAAAATGTATTATTGGTAAATGGACATCCAAAGTTATAATGAATATTTGAATACGACATTGAGCCAAACTACTATATTTGACGACAATATGGATTAGACATTAACGCTTGTCCATGAATAGACAAAATAATAGAAATAGTTAATAAATTGATTGTCTTGTCCATGTCTACAATGAAACAATTTACATTTATCGGATATTCAAAGTATTACACTAACTCTTGCTCCATCTTTTATAATGAAATGAATCCTACATGGACACTAAAAGTTATAATGAATAATTTTGTCCATGTTTACATGGACAATTTAAAACATTTGTCCATGAGTAGAAAAAATAATATAAATAGTTAAGAAATTGCTTGTCCATGTCTACAATGAAAGAATTTACACTTTTCAGACGAAAATTATTACACTAACTTTGGCTCCATCTTTTATAATGTAATGAATTTTACATGGACACTCAAAGTTATAAAAAATAACTTTGTCCATAAATACTTGTCCATAGATATTAAAAAAATAATATAAATAGTTAAGGAATCGCTTGTCCATGTCTACAATGAAAGAATTTACACTATTCAAACGAAAAATATTATTATAACTATGGCTCCATCTTTTATAATATAATGAATTCTACATAGACATTAAAAGTTAGAATTAATAATTTTGTCCATGTTTACATTGACAGTTTAAAAGTACTACACTAATAATGTCCATTATTTAAATTGTACTATTCGTAAATGGACATCCAAAATTATAATGAATATTTGAATACGACATTGAGCCAAACTACTATATTTCACAACAATATGGATTACACATTAACGCTTGTCCATGAATACAATAGCATGTAAAAGGATATGGGGAATTAGATTCTGAGAAATGAGGAAAATAAAATAATAAATAAATTTAAAAGGAAGAAGAAAGAGATCGATTTAGAAAATTTTGGTCAGGAGAAGCAATGACTTTTTATGTAAGCAAAACGGCATTTGAAATAAGGTAACTAAGAGCAGCTCTAAAGGGGGTTATTAAGAGGGGTTTTTAGTGTTTAATCAATAAAAATTAAATCAAAAAGGGTTATTTGAGTAGAACCGGTTCTTAATTAAGAAACTTTAGAAACTTTAAGAGCCTCATACGTGTCACTCTCTTATTGGATGGAGGATTTACGATGAAGAAAAAAAAAAGGAGTC
>WJSH01007578.1:48977-73315 GCA_009757365.2 Lepidium campestre | reverse complement strand
ATTTATAATTTTATTTCATGCTTTTAATGAGAATCATTGTCGTCTTTCTTATTCTTATGCACATGAATGAATTATTTGAAATATTATTTTTGTATTTTGCACATTAATTTAATATTTTTTTTATCAACAATTGGAACGACAAGATATGCTCCATAGCCTAAATACTCAAATTGAAGCAATGTGAGATTCAAACTCCCAACATAGTGCTAAGCTATATTAGGAATATGCCAATTGGATCACCTGATTCTTGCCTTTAATTTAATTATTTATATTTCGTATTTAGTAATTTGTTTTTGTCAACAATTAGATCGACAAGGCCCGATCCATAGCCTAAATACTTCAACTAGAGCAGGGTGAGATTCGAACTCCGCACATGGTGCTAAGTTATATAATGGGCAAGCCAACTGGATCACTTAGTTATTGGCTTGTATTTAGTAATTTAGGGAAACAAATTTTTAGTTGAATATCATTACAGGAAAGAGAGTATTAATTTTTTTTTGTCATTTTTTGGTGTAAAATAAAAATGAATTTAACGACAACCACAAAATTATTTTGCTATCCAAAATAAATTTTATGTATTAACTCGTAATTAACTACGTAGAACAATATATAAACCTTGTCACATAATTTTTCCATTACATGTGAAATCATTTAATGTTAAAAAATCTCTTCTTTTCATTTCTCTCTTCTTTAACCAATCCCATATAATGGAGAATCCATAATCATCTTCTGATGAAAGTGTCATAATCGATCCTATTGATGATACACAAGATTATATAAGTAATCTTCCTGGCGAGGTTTTGTTCAAGATACTAGTAAAAGTTCGCTTAGATGAATCGGTAAATAAAATTGTACTATCAAAATGTTGGTTGAGGATGTGGAATGATAATTGAAGACATGTGCAATTATATCAAATATTCTCCATCGTTTTGTTGTTTTATTATTTATTTTCTATTTGGAATTTGTTTCCCCCTTGTAATATGTTCTTATTTTCATCTTATCAATAAGAGAATATTAGAATCAAATAAATCGCCTAATGATATTTTTGATTATGTGGTTAAAAATCTGTGACCAAAGTACTGTTCTTTTTACTCAATAGTTCAACTTATAAAAAAATTTCAATGAAATAACTATAAACTAACAGATCTGGATATGAATCATGATCGAGGTTGATGTTTTATTGTAAAAACTTAAGATAATTTATGAATAACTTATTAGATGATTTGTAGGTTTGTAAGAAATATATGTGGTTGTTGACAAAGAAAAAGCATGTCTAATCCTTATTTTATGTTAGATATAAAGCATTTCTGATGTTGTTGTTTTACTTTATTCATTTGGGCATACATTTGTAAAAAAACATTAACAGATTTTTTGCGCGTAAAATTATGAAAAGAAAAAGTAACAGTATTTTCGCGCGTAAATTTGTGAACAAAGTTAACTATATTTTCGCGTTAAAACATTATATTTTCACATTTTATGTTCAATAGAATTGCAATCAAATATAGACCGTACATTTGATATTATTGTATTAAATAAAATTTTTAGAAAAACATGATCTCTATTGAACATAAAATGTGAAAATATAATGTTTTATATTTGACCATATAAATATTTATTATCGCACGAAAATACTATTTATTTATTCATAGTGAAATAAGATAACAAATCATGTTTCTTTATATTTTCTATTCATTGTAATGAAAATACCGTTATTATTGTTAACAAATTTACGAGCAAAAATTCCTTTAGTTTTTTTTCAAAAATTTACATGCAAAAATACTCTTAATTTGTTTTTCATAAATTCATACACAAATGAAAAAAATAAAACAATAACACCGCTTTACAAACCTATAAATCATCTAATAAGTTAGTCATGAGTTATCTTAAATCTTTGTAACATAACATCAATCTTGATTATGGTTATACCTAGATCTGTTAGTGTAAATTTGTTTTATTCGAATTCATCAATCAATAGCAACATAATCAATAACATCATTACACGATTTATTTATTTCTAATGTTCTCTTAATAATAAGATGAACAAAAAAAATATTACATTGAAAAACAAATTCCCGATAGAAAATAAAACAAACATAAAACGGAGGAGAATATGTGATATTACATTAGTTCTCAATTAATTGATACAACAATTAATTTCGGAGACTATCATCATTCCACATACTCAACCATGTTTTTATAGAACAATTGTTCGCATGGCTTCATCTAGAAGAAGTCTTGCTAGGATCTTAAACAAAAGATCGTTTGAAAGATTGCTTATAAAATCTTGGTTATCAATAACAAGATCAATAATGACGTTCTGATCAGATGAGTATTGTGAATGCTCCATAATTTTGAATGAAGGAAAAAACATTTGTGAACTGAAGAGAGAAAAAAAAATATTATAACTTTGTTTTACTTTAGATTATTGATATCTAACAGAAAAGCTAGATGGTAAGGATGGCTTCCTGGTATCGGAAATGTATTTAGTTGAAGCTCAAGTTGGAGAAATTAGCAGCCGAATATAATATAACGAGTAAGCTAACTAATATAAAGAATTTTAACATTTATTATTATAATAATTATTTTGTTAAACGTTTTTTATTTATATTTTTTCTGGAACTGATTTTCTATTAAATGCAAGAAAAAAAAATGTTTAAGGACTTAGCCCAACAACTCATAAGGCTCGAACACAAGCAAAAGAAAAAAAAAAGGCTAGTAACAATTATGGGCTCAAAGCAAAGGAGATGCCATAAAGTGGTAGGTGAGACTTTTCGCCGTACCAACTACCCTGAAACAAACCATATCTAGAGGAGGAGAGAAGCAGCCGCCGGGTTTTGCGCTCGAAGACTGGCAATGCGACATCAGTTTCTTGAATTGATCTGATGGAGTAGAAGGTCCACTAGACGAGAGAGGCTACGGTGAAGCCTACTATTCCGTTTAGACCAGATTTCATATAGAGTAGCTTACTAAGAGAGAAGAATTAATTGTTTCTTTGATTTGTCCAGGTTTGAAGATTTGATGTGGTGGAAGAAGTCATACCAGATCCGAGAGCCAGTGAAGTGAAGACGAAGACATAGGGTCGGACATAGACTCCCAATAGAAGGGGTAGTCAAGAAAGAGGTGGTCACGAGATTCATGGCCTAAGTTACTGAGCAAACAAGCTGGCGAAACATGTATGTTCCAACTCACTTGTGACATTTTGTCACAAGTAGGAAATCAGTTTGGTGTGATAAGCCAAGCAAGAAACTTGTGCTTAGGAATACCACCTTTTATCCAATTTTCTTTGTTCCAAGTGATAGTAGGGTTTGAAGTTCTAAGAGTAGACTATATGCCACCAATAGAGTATGTAGGAAGAAGAGTACCATTAGGTTCCCATGAATATTGATCTTCTGTCACATTAAGTTGGATGGTAGTGAGAAATGTATGGATGTTGATCCATTCATCTGAGCGAGCATGGGAAGATTCCAATGTCGCCCATTGCATATATCATAGATGGTGGCAGATAACTCAACACATGCTCTAGCATTTGGCCTGGTAATGTAAGTAGATTAGGGTCGAAATGGCGACCAATTGTCACTCCAAAATTTGCAAGTCTCACTATTACCAATTTTTGTTTTGATCCAACTTTTAAATATTGGTCTTAGCTTTAATAACTTGTTTATGCTCCAAGAATTCTTTTGCTTAGTATTAACTATTAAGGGTAATTTTGCACATGAAAGTTGATGAAATTAAGAAAGTAACTACTAATTTTCATAAATTAAGTAAATAGTTATAAGTAATCAGTTAAATGACGAAAATGGCCCTATATATGTGAAAAAAAGAAAGGAACTACAGTAATGTGTGTAATATATAAAAATTTTGAGCTAACACATTCGGTAACTTGTTACTTAGCAAATAGGAAAATATTTTAATGCACTAAATAATAAGATACACCCTAATAAGATTGTTATTCTGTAAACATCAAACTAGATAAACATATAATATTTTGATAAATGGATAACTTATTAATTATACGGTAACTTAATAATTAACATATATAAAAAACTTTTTAAAAAAAATAATAAAGTATACAGTAATAAGTTATAACACCTTGATAAATGGTAACTTGTTAATTAACAAAAACTAATTAACAAAAATAGAAAGTTATTAACAACTAAATATTAAAATATATGCTAATATATTATTGTTGGGTAAACATAAAACATATAACACATTTGTTAAATAGGTAACTTATTAATTATCCAGATATATATGTTTTTAACGAACTAAATAATAAACTATATGTATAAAATTGTTATTGGATAAACATCAAACATATAAAATTCACCACATAACAACAATGGTCTGAGAAGTGGTACTACCATCAACATCGACCATTTTACCACCACCGTAAGCGGTATCACATCAACAAATTCTCACTTGACGGTTAGGAGATGATGGAGAACGATAAAGATCAAAAGAGGTTAAAAGAAAAAGAAAAAGAAAAATCTGGACATGAATAAAGAGAATGAGACTGAAACTTCCAAATCTCTCACGAAAACCAAATCTCAAACAACATATCCAAGCAAGCATGAGCTCATCTATGAGTTCAACATCATGATCCAGTGCTTTTTATTTTGACAAAATAGATTTTTTACGCTTTGACACATTAATTTTATTTTGAATATTGTGTTGAAATTGTTTTGAGATGGTGGTAGTGATAGGGGTAAAATAATCACAAAATGTTAACAGTAGACTAGATTTTAGATAGGTGTTAGAAAATTAAATATGATAAAATTTATTGTTATTTGATGCTATTTCTCTAGTATTAATCACCCATAATTGATTTCTCTCCTCCAAGAATTTTCTAACAACCATTTAGCCCATAATGAGTCTTGTCTAAAGAATAGAAGCCAAAAAGAATTTTGAGAAAATTCGATGTGTTTCATGCTTCCAAATGTATGACACCTAATCTGCCTTCACTTTTTGTAGTTGTCACATGGTTCGAAAAACCTTAGAAGAATGGTGCCCATCAAGAGTCATTTTCCAAAGAAATTGGCTCAACAAAGAATTTATTTGCTTAATGCAGCGCTTCAGGAGAAGACACGTATTGCACCAGAACCCGGTTACACCACTCATAATTGAGTTATTAGGTTGCAGCCTATCAACTAGGCATGGGCATTCGGGTATCTATACCCGTTTGGGTCAGAACTTTTAAATTTTGTTTTTTTCGGGTTTATCTATATAAAATTTATTCAGATATTTTATTATTTTAGTTTGGGTTTGATTCGGACTCGGATTGGCTTTGGCTTTTAAAAATTATTCTTTTTCAAATTGGGTTCAAGTCGTCTTCAGTTCGAATTCGGATACCGGGTTTGTTTTGCTAAATTTTTTTTAAAAATTAATTTTTTTTTAAATCGTAATTTCATTAAAAGATTTAAATATTTTAGTAGTTTTTGTTATTTTGATTCAAATTGATTAATATATTTAGATTTACATTTATAATTTTGAATATTGAGGTAAATAAAAGTTTATATATAAATAATTATTTTTATCTAATGTTTCGGGTAGTTTGGGTAGCCATTCGGGTTTTGGTTCTTACTCGATCGGGTCCGATTCAATTCGATTCATCTTAATTCGGGTCGGGTTCAAATTCGGTTTCGGGTTTTTGGTAAAATGCACAAGCCTTACCAGCATAGTAAAGAGATTTAGCAGCCCAAGAAGTAAGTCTTCGTTGAATTTTCAGGAGCATTGGAGCACAATCAGCAAGGTGGAGCTTCTTCTTTGTGCAGAGTGAAAGTCCTAGATACCGAACAGGCAAGGTACCATAGGAGATACCAAATTGGTTTGTTATATTGTCAATCTCCGGCTGAGATAATCAAGACGAGAAAAAACTAGCTTTAAAAGGTTTGACAGCTAAACCCAATTTCTCTTCAGATTCTCGCAGTATGGACAATCTGTGATGGATAAAAGAGAGAAAACCATCAATGAAAATCAGTAAATCGTCTGTCAAACAGAGGTAGGTGAGCTGAGATTTCGTAGACTTGTAGTGGTACCCGATCCTACCCGACGCAACAACCTTATTCAATGTAGCAGAGAAGTAATTCATAGCTAGGAAAAATAGATAGGGAGAAAGGGGTCACCTTGCCTTAGATCCCTTTTCCCTTGAAAGAATTCATTTATTGTCCCATTGTAGCCTATAGAAAATAAAGGGGAGCTACTGCACACTTCAATCCACCACACAAACTGATTGGGAAGACAATATTTGACATACTAGATAAGATGAATTCCCACCGAACCATAGCAAAAGCTTTAGAGATATCAATCTTCAAAATGGTCTGTTTAGCCCCTTATTTTTGTGATACCCTTGAGCTAATTCACCAGTTAGGAGAGTGTTCTCCATTAATAATCTTCTCTTTAAAACAGACCAAGCAGCCTTGATAAAATCCACAGAAAGTCTATCCGGACCAGGTGACTTGTTGTTGTTGAGTTTGAAAAGAGTATACTGAATTTCCTCAGCATTGGGAACCTAAACCATAGCTTGACTAACTTCTTGTTAACTCAATAAGGGAACTGAACCAGCTCGGTGCAAGAATAAGAGGAGGCATCGATGCAGGAAAAATAATGGAAGAAAAGTGGTCGATTACAGCCTTACTCATATGCACACGGATCCACAAGGACTTGCCCACTAGGTAAGGGTAAGTTCTTTGATCGCATTGAATGAATTCTGGTAGTGGCATAGCGATGGAAGTATGTTGGGTTCTGGTCACCCTCCTTAAGCCAATGGATGTAATGTTAAGATGAAAAATAAATAAAGTTTTACTACGTGAATGTAAACAAGGTCCCTCAAACATTGGTGAAGCGTGGAGACATTTATGTAAGAAGATCATATGCTTTAAACTCATTCTTATTATTCTTTGGTATTTTTTGCCAAATCTGAACTAATTTATTTCAAATTTCGTGTGATATGCAGAAAATGCCCACTATTCAGGTAGAAATAAATATATTTATGCTTTCTTTGTCATACAAATTGTTTTTTGAATTTTAGGAATGCATTACACATTAAGAAAATAGTAAATGAAAATTAAATTAGAAAGTGAAATAAGTTGAGTGGTGAACACAGTTGTATAAGGAAGACGATTAGATGGAAGAAGAGGTGTTCGGAGGTCACAAAGGATTGCTTGTTATTGAAGAAGTTAGAGATTTGATAGACAAATATTTCTAATAATTCTCTTTTTTTCTCTTTATTTTTTAAATATATAATGTTGTTGTATGTAGTTAATGTTAGGAATGTCCTGAAATCATTTGCAAAAATTACTCTTGTAGAAATCGTATAAATCGAGTTTTGAATATCGTATAATATGACGTGGTTGTACTGTTTTGCTAGAAACCACTTAAAATCTATAGATTAAGAATCTATTACTAATATTATATGATCCTATAAGGTTACATACCTAAGCGAACTTGATCAAAATATATTTGTATTTAAAGACGTATATATGTGTACGCATTCTAAAACGCATACTTGAGATGCAAGAAATAATAATTCTTCTTCATCTGAAATAGAGCTACGTTTTGGGCTTAAGCCCATTAGCTACCACATTAGGTTAAGTGTGTGTTCATTATAAAGCCACAATTTTCATGATGTAGCAAAGACACACACAACTAACCACATCCAGTTTGTGTGCGTTTGGATACCAATAGAGGTATAACATTTGGAGTGCTAAACGATCTTAGCTTGTTTTTCATTTCTCCACTGTAAAACTTCAAGGTAAATCTTATACTTAATGATCCAGTTGTAATTCAGTATTAGCATGAGATCTTTCGTACTTGTCAATTGCATTTTATTTCACATTCAGTTAGTTTTCTATCAGTTAATTACTAGGAGATAAAGAGGAATAATTTGGGACAAAAACAATATATTTTGTGGTTGTGATTCAAAATTCAAATGTTAAGCAAGTTACAAATTATTTTTCTGTTTTTTATTCATTTTATTTATATGGACAATCATAAATTAATTTTCATTCTACACCTTAAAATGGGATAGAAAAAAATCATGATCTCCTTCCTAATATAATTTATCTACGAAATAATTTATTTCCTTGAAATAGTAAAATATTACATATAGATAATTAAAATTAAATATGCAAAATACAAAAAACAATATTGCAAAAATTTTATCTAAGTGCATAAGAAATACAAATGATATATTATGTGGTTCTGATTATAAACATAAAATAAAATTATTGGTACATATGTAAATCTGTCTAAATAAAAGGTTAGTGTTAATGATTCACTTGGAAAATAAAATTAAGAGTGTGTCTAGTGTACAAACTTACTCTTACAAACATTCGTTATCCCCTATATAATAAAAGCATAACAATTTAGAATTTTAATATAACACATGCATTCGTCATGTGTTATATTACACTTTATGCTATTAGGATTTAGTTGATTTTCTAGAATGTTAATAGGGGTATTTTTACCATATTATGTATCCGAGCAACATTTATTACATAGCAAGACTTATGATATTTAACATTTAATTAGTGTAATCATTGAGTTTCCTAAAATGTTATGTGCATTATGAACAAATCCATAATCGAATATTATATTAATTACCTTAAAAAAGCATAATAGGAAACATTATAGCAAAACATTTCTTATCTATTAAGAAATTTTCTTTCTAAAATATACTAACTAATCTATTCAATAAAACGAAGGTTTTGCTCTCCCCTTATTGGTGGAAATTCGGTGACATGTAAGAATACTCGATTTCATTGGTCCTCTAATTTCTGATTTCAGTTTTTTATTCACAATTTCCTAATTCATTGTACGTTATATCATTGATTTCCACTACTTCCATAACTCCTATTCTTAAATGTATCGCACATAAAGTCGAACGTTTCCGATCCTAACAGCCTAATTTCTATATATGTCTTCGTTTACGCTTAAAAACGTTCTATTAAATGATAATTATAAAGTTAATTTTTCGTGTAACATACGGAGATCCTTCTCATAATCCACACTCTTTATGTAACGTTCTATTTAATCGCATAACGTTTCATCAATACTCAATCAGAATGTTCATTTATCAATCGAACTAATCATGATCCACTGAACTTACATAACGTCCCGTTTAATTGTAATAAATTTGATACCGCATGGCTACGCTATATATAGGCACTCATTTTGGAACCATAGCCAGTATCCCTCGGTTGGTATCGGAAGATTTGCATCTATGGCTACTATTCTCATCAATGATTTAGAGATGGGGTTGTCGCTCCATGTCGTTTGTGGTTGTGTATTGCGTAAGTGAGACTCAAAATCTGTCACGGAAAAGGGAAAAGTTATCAGTTTGAATTTCCTCTTCCTCGACGTCCAGGTATTGTATTATGTTTTATGAGTTTTAGTTGTCGTTTTAGTACAATAACTTTAAAAACTCGTGTTCCTCGCCGCTGCGACGTTGTTATTCGTCATGTTTTATGACAGTCGAGTTTAGTCCACGTTACGATTCTTCAATACCGTGCCTATCGTTTCAGAGATTCTCTCCATTAAGGTAACGTCTACAACATATCTCGATTCCTCGTGGAGTTGAGCTACATTAAATTCAGGCTCACTGATTCTACTCATTCGATAAAGTTTTTAGACGACACGATCCTCTCTTCCATAAAGGATAACGTGCATTCGATTTCTACGGAATTGTATAGGTTTCATAGATACGACGAATATTTGGCCCTCGCCGGAGCCAATGCATGTCTGCTAGGTAAGTGGCCTACACATTTTTTATTTATCATGTGTTAAGTTCTGATATGTTGCACGCGCAGATGTTATTGGCGCTATTAAGAAGATCGATACATGTAATTTGAATGACATATCCTCGTACAAAAGAATTATCTTGACACTACGTATATCTCCGTAAGTGCATGACATCGTACATTTTATTTTATTCGTCCGTTAAAAAATTATCTTTTATTTTTATAGCTAGAAGAGTGTTCGTGTAATGCTTTGGGACTCATATGCTTTTGAATTCCGCAAGATATATGGTCCTATCCGAGATAAACCAGTTATCATTATTATAACCGGTGTTTCCTATGGTATATGTGGTATGGAGCTTGGTCAAGAGGACGGTTTATTCGTTTGTGCCCGCTGTACGAGTGGGAATATCATTGGTGTATTGAAATTTCGTCTTGAGTTGGTTGTTGGTGACGTATATGACACAACAATATTTGTTTTGCCGACGACGAATGTATTAAACTTTTGGGCACAACCGCTACTGTTTTAGTAGATATTGAGGTTCATTCGACTTTGTTTAAATATTTAGCTCATTTTGTTGTGGTTGAGTTTTAAACGTTTGATCTTTATTTTTAATATGTAGGATGATGAAGCGTTTGATTATCCAGATGCATTGCATGCATTGTTAGACAGAAAGTTTGAGTTTCTAATTAAAGTTAATGCATGTAACTTTGAGAGTCAAAATGACACATATTATGTAAGGCGTATACTGGAAAGACAATCTTCTTTTGTGGTAATGCCTTTATACATTAATAAGTAATTTTTAATATGTTTGGATTCGTCTTCTAATCATGTCATGTTATTATTTGACTAGGTTATGGATTATGTTCGTCTAATGCGTAACGGATCAAAAAGGATTAATGAATCTATTATGCATGATGGGTCTGGCTTATCTAATTTAATCAAGAGGTCCCGCCGTCATAGTCTGATAGTCGATCATCTGGAGATTTGATTTCAATATGGAATTTATGTGTGATGCTTATTGTTACCTGAATTTCTATATGCTTTGCCATTGGAACATAATTCATATATGTAAAAGGCATTGTTTGTGATATTTATATTTATCAATATACCATTTAAGCCGTATTATCAATATTTTTTTACATTTAAAATGATCAGTTGTGAACTGTGTCTCATGTTTAATGTTATCCAGAATTTATATTATGTTTTGCGATTGGCCTATAATTCACATATTTAACTAGCATGTTGTATAATGTTATTAGCACGTCTTAATGTGCTATGGAATTTTATTGACTAGATTTTTAATAGTAAACGCCTACTTACTTGGACAGTTATTTCATGATTAGACGTGTATTTACGTCTCAGCAAAGACATTCGTTCATCATCTATATATGTAGTTATTCATACTCTCCTCTACCGTTTCTTTGAAAAGGTTTTTTCTAATACCAAAATTAAACTTCTTCACATCTCTACCAATCTTCCATGAATTTCGTCGACTCTTCATCTTGGGCAAAGTCTACAAGACTTGGAAGAGGCAATAGCTACGTAGTTTATTTGGGAACGAGTTTAGAGGATGTAGGTACTCAGAGGGTAATCAAAACTGTAGTGATAGATGATATGGATCAATTGCGAAGTCTCGTGGACGAGGCATGTATCTTAGATCATCTCTCATCTCCTTACGTCGTTCGGTGTTATGCTAACGAGGTAGTTCATGATGACGATGAAAGTAAACACTTTAGTTTAATTCTTCAGTATTGTTCAGGCAATTCACTCAATCGGAGGATTATAGGAAACATTATTGGAGGTTTACCACTGAATGAAGTAAATTTTTTTGTTAAAGATATACTCTTAGGGCTCTAGTATATACACAGGGCAAACATTGTCCATTGTCAAACCCCACGCAACGTATTACTAGTACTTGTCGATGAGGGATGGAGATTCAATGGGCTTAGCTATGTTCTTGCGGATTTTGGATCTGCAATGAAGAATGGTCCGGATGCATATGGGACTCGTGTCGATCATAGCAGACAGGATCAACGGTATATGTCATCGGAGCTTATCGCCTTTAATGTAGTGGACTTTAAAAACGATGTTTGGTCCTTTGGATGCACGGTTTTATATATGTTAACCGGAAGGACTCCTGGGCAAGAACGTCAGGGTATTAGGATGGTGAATTGGCATGATCTTATCGGTCATTCTTCGTACTATCCGTCTATACCAAAGACTTCACCTTAGGACGCACGAGATTTCTTTATTAAAATATATTCATAAGCATCTCCCTTCTAGGTCGGGAGTATATGCACTTCTCACTCATCCGTTTCTAAATTAATTTGTTTGTATTTTTAATCGTGACGTATAATTTTTAGAATGTTTTGAATTTCTTTGTTTGAATTGTGATTTTGTATTAAAATATGATGTCATATTCAAAATATTCGGTCCTTTTGATCCATAATTGTGTTTATTTAATGTATCACCCAATGCAGTCGAGCGTTTCTTCAGCCCAAAAGTCTAATTACTTTTACATCTTCATGAAATATAATTATTTCCTCATGATCCCTCTTTTTACATAACGTTCTATTTAATAACCAAACAGTCCATTAAATCACTATCTGAATGTCCACTCATGCGTGCACCATACTCAGTACGTTCTCAACATTCACTTTTTTACGTAACGTTCTATTTAATCGCAGTCAAATTGATACATCGTGACTACGCAGTATGGTGATTACAATGTGATTAGATTTAAATTTTAAAGGATACGATTTCTGATTTTATCTTCTTGACATTCATCATGCATTGGTCATCATGATTTTTTTACCATTTACTAAAAGCCCACATTTTTCAATATTGGAATTATTATACGCCATTAATAATTTTAAGAAAATCAGCTAAAACACACATTTATTCATTTTGACCATATTTATAGCCATACATTTCCATACAAGAACGTTTCGATATTTCATAAGTTTTATGCAATCAAATCCCACATTTTAATTTTTAATACTTCCAACAATTTTTTTTTAGTACTAACATTTGACTCAGTGTAGTTAATAATTAAAATGTATATTCAATTAACAATTGCTTTATTAATGACAATAGCTATTGTTTTGATGTGCGTTTAGTGCGACATAATTAATATAAGATTTTAATAGAATTTAATACGGATAATTTATTTTATCATTAATATATAGATCTATTACACGGATACTCTACGCAATAACTTAATTACATTGTTGTTTTCGTACACAAAATTTATGGTCCAATACTAACCATATCCCAATTTCCTTAATACTTCATTTTAACGTTAATTAAGCGTGCTTTACATTCAATATTGCTCCTTCTTTTACTCGATGAGTGCTCGGTGGGTTGTTTCTTGAGAACCAACCACAGCAACCCTCGATTGTATATGTAAACTTTTTTCATCATGACTACTATTCACTCCAAATATTTAGAGTTGTGCGGTCGTCACATGTCGTATGTGGACGTAGATGCATACAATTTCGATACTCAATCTAAAACGTTTTATGTTACGCGTGTAATAAAAGAACAATTATTAGGTGTGGTTGTATTCGTTTAAATTTATGTAGTATTCAGAATATGTTTTGGTTAGCTTTCTAATTATGTCATGTATTTTCTGATGATTTTGGTCTATCTGGTTTAATGAAATAGTCTTCCAATCATAATACGAGAGATGATCGCCTTAAGACGTGAATTCAACATATTTACGGATTTTTCCATGTCTTTTTTTTTTCTTGTAAAATTTTAACTTCGACCTATGTCTTATGCTTATTATTATCATGAATTTCTATTATGGTTTGCGAACTGTAGCATTATTTGACATTTTAAATAAAATATCTATATGATTTATTATGAATTGAATCAAACATTAAAAACTTCTTCTTAAACTTCATTTGTATAATTTAATGGTTACTATGATTTAACCCGCGCTACAGCGCGGGAAGTTGTCTCTTTCAAGAATTAAAATGTTAGATAAAAAATGAAGAATTTATCATATAATATGTAGAGATTATAAGATTTTTTAAAATTTTTTATTTATGTATGTTATCTAAATTAAAATTATTTATATGAAGTAATATATAAACTTTGGTTGCAAAAATTAAAGATATAATATGTGGGTTTCTTTTTGTTTTTTTGTATTTATATTTGTGAACTTATCAAAATCTGATTAAAAATATATATATATATATATATATATATATATTGATTAGTAAATAATTAAATGGATTTTATTTTAAATTTGTTAAATCTCATATATAAAATTAATATATTAGACATTTATATGTAGCAAACTATATAAGAAATTTTTATTTTATTTTTTATTAATAAATAAATATTTGTTTTAAAGAATTATTGATGATAAGAATTAGAATCCAAATGTGTGGTTCCTAGATGGTCAAAATAATAAAGATGCCCAATGAATGATGAATATGAAGAAAATTATAAAAAATGAATCTTATCTATTAACAATTTCTCTTGGAATTATCAAAATATTGCCTATATAAAGAGATAGATTGAGATAAACAAACATGGTACAAATATAAAGAAGTATATACATCTAAAATTCTATCTCTTCTTCTTTGACTACTTCATATTCTTCTTCTTCTCCTTGTTCTTTTAGATGTTCTGAAAGTTATACAAAAATTTAAAATATTTATTTGGTTTATGGTTATAAATATGTTTTTGATTTACTTTAATATTTGATTAGATTTACTTCATCTTGTTGTTCAATATCGACTCGCTTTCCCTATCTTAACTATATCAAATTCATAACTAAAAAACAACAAAGTTACATTTTGAATTGTTAAGATAGGGTAAACGATTAATGGTGAAAAGTTATTAAATTTGATAGTTTCTTTACTATATTATCGCAATTAATATATTTTGGTTAATCTAATCATTTTCCTAAACTAAGTATATTTGGAGATTATTTCTCATGTCCCCATCCCTTACCTTGTCATGCCTATTTCAAATATATAACAAACGATTAACTGATATTTTTTGAATTGTTATGATAGGGTAATGTAGGGGATATGAGAAATTATTAATAGAAATATATAATTACATAAAATTAGTTCAAGAATAAATAATTTTTCATTTTGTAATAATATATATTCATTTTTAATTATATATCTAATGTTAAATTTAATAAATTTAAAATGTTAATCATGCAAGTTTAAGCAATAATGGAGAAAAAATAGAGTAGAAGACGATGCTATATTTAATTTTTTCGAAATCAATTTGTTTTTAAAGATTGTACTCAATCAGTAAGTGCATGAATATTAAATGTTGTAAAATATATCAAACTTAAATGTTATATTCAGACTTGTCAATATAAGACTGAAAGTTTCACACAAATTTTTATTTAAGAATTAAATGTACGAATGTAAGTTATAAAAGAAAATATAGAAAGTTAATTGATATTTTAGTAAAACCAAAAAGAATGTTATATAGAGAACATAAAATTTAATATGATATATAAATAAATTAAAAGATTTTATCACATAATCATGAAGTTTTAGTATAAAGCGATGTTAAAAACAAATTTTATAATATATTTACTAACAGCCTTATTTACGATTATTTGTGTCATCATATAAGATTTGTAATTAATATTTTCAATATTTATGGTTTGTGTCTTTTGGTTCATACATGTTCAAACTCAATGTCTTTCACTTCTCTTCCCGATGAAATTTTGTTATCCATTGTCGAACGTAGTGTCATATCCTCTTTGAACTCTTTTCTTAATTTAAGATTATTGTGCCATAAATTTCGTGCGGTTTGTGAGGATGATCATGTTCTCCGTCGTGTTTCCTTTCATGAAAAATGCTTCACTCCACAGTTCAACCTTCCTCAATACATCTACACAGAGTATGCTAGGTTTTTGGACGCAAGGAATCCAGAAGCCTTGTATTGGGTGGGATTAATTTCCTGTTTTTACTACAACCGTAGGGATCATGGGTTACGAATGTTAGATGAAGCTTCTCAAGAAAATTTTTCTGATGCAATTTACCTTTATGGAATCATGCTTTTATGTGTGGTAAGCGTAGCAAGACGCCAAGGGTTTTCAATTCTATCTTCCCTTATCTTGCCGTTGATGTCAGAAATATTAGACAAGGTTGAACTAATTCATAGTCAAATCAGAGGTCATCTCAGTTACAGCACCAATTGGGGAATTACTGACTTGCAAACATACTACATCAAAGAGGAGTGTAGCTGTGATGGTAAAACTAGGAAGT
Source organism: Lepidium campestre (assembly GCA_009757365.2). Lineage (NCBI taxonomy): Eukaryota > Viridiplantae > Streptophyta > Magnoliopsida > Brassicales > Brassicaceae > Lepidium > Lepidium campestre. The sequence goes on along the minus strand of WJSH01007578.1, from coordinate 57,323 downwards.
TTATTGTTGATAATAGTTCATGCCTAATTTTCGTGCCGATTATGTCATGACTACGTCTTCTGCGTGCATGAAGTGTTTATGGGATAACGAAGTAAAACTCTTACTTTTATTAGTAGTATTACTTCATCTTCATACGTAATTTGATTTTATTTTTTTTTCCGCGTTCATGTATCTACTTTATTAGCCCCGAATAAGTGTCTATTAAGATGTATTTTATTTTGGTATTTTGTAGATGTTTATAAAGTCCATTATAAATCTTCAAATGCAATTGATAGATGTAAGAATGCAAATTAAAATTCCTCTTTGGATTTTATATAACTCCTTATTGGTTGAATTACAATGACGTGTACAAAATCCTCGATTTCCACTATTTCACCATTATGTATAACCATTTTGTTTTAAATTTATAAATCGATTATTCATTGTTCATTCACTCCTTAATTTCCACTACTTCCACTATATGGTTATTAAATATTTTCTCCACTATATTTTCATGTTTCTTTGATTTGATAGATCGAGAAAGTCTTATTACCTCACACAGCTTCTTTTATGCTTTATCGTGTTCTTATATTTCCTAAAATTTTGCATTAAATGACTAATAATCCATCCGTGTCTATATATATCCTTCAGATATCTTTTTCATGTTCCATTTGCGTAACACTCTATTTAATTGCAATCAATATGCTCTACCATGTATCCACAATATATAGCATATCCCCTCGGCATTAATCTGGTACCCCTTGATTGTTCAGTGTGATCTTTATTCTATTGCTTCTATTCTCCTCAAAGATTTGGTGTTAGGCCGATCGTCTCAGACCGTATGTGGTCGTGTGTTGCGTAAGTGGGACTCAAAATCTGTCACAAACAAAGGGAAGATTTTCGGTGTAGATTTCCTTTTTCTTGACGCTCAGGTATTAGGTTATTGTTTATAAAATATTGGATTAGTGTTTTGATACATAAATTTTATGGTGTTGTATCTTAACGCCGGATTATAGTGATACTCATGTTTTATGACAGTCCACTTTAATCCACGTTACGATTCCTCGATTCCGTGCTTTCCATTTCCGAGATTGCCTCGAAGAAGGGTGCGTCTACAATATTTCTCATTTTGACGTGGAGCCGAGTTATCCTAAATTCAAGCTGACTGATTCTCCTCATGTCATTAAGTTTTTGGATGGCACCACCATCTATCCTATAGATGACAATGTCCATGATATTCCTACGGAGTTGTTTAGGTTTTGTGGATTCGATGAGTTTTGGACACTCACCGGTACCAATAAATATTCGTCGGGTAAGTTTGTTTATGATTATTGTTATGAAGTGAAAAGTCCTAATAATTTTTTGTTGGTCAGATGTTATTGGGGAAATTAAGAAGATTAATTCAACGGAAATGGATGATATTACCTCGCAAGAAAGAATTATCCTGAATCTTCGTTTGTCTGTGTAAGTCACACGATTCTAACATTTTTAATAATGAATTCGTTATAATAATATCCTATGTTTCAGCCAGAAAACTGTTCAAGTAATTCTTTGGGAATCATGTGCTTATGACTTACAGAATTATATACATCCATCCGAGATAAGGCAGTACTCATTGTCATAACTGTCATTAATCCAAGATCTTATGGTGCTTAGTGATTTAAAAAAATACAAATGGGACAGGTAATTATAAATTTTATTTGATGATTATGTAGTGTGACATTCAAATGTTGTTTCATTTGTACCCGCATGTCAGTTGCCTTTAAATAGTACTTTCTCCATGCATTTTTACTTGGGGAATAATATTGATGCCATTAAACATTTCTCGGAAAGGTTATTTGTTTATGATGTCTAATAAGTGGTGTCTTTCTATTTATTAACTTCTGATTTTTTATCTGTCGTTAAGTTGGACCATGAGCGATGATGGTCCTCCTTCCGTCGTTGGTATGGATCAGTCTTCTCCTTCCTCTTATGAGACTATCTCGATTACTAATCTTTGGCAGTATGTTGCAAGTTCTTCTGCACAGATATGTTGGTAATTATTTGTTTCTTTGGATTTACTTATGATCCTTAACTTTCATTTTCTATATATTATAACTTGTCTTTTATTGAACGATTGGTTTTTTGAAATTTATATTTTAAATTTTGTAATCTTTATTTATATTGTAATGTCCTCTTGTGTTCTAATTTAGGAAAAAGAGTTCAAGTCTCTAGCCGTGTTCACGACATCATGATTGATCGTGGTTGACGATATGTTTCGTGTTGTAGATGTGGTAAAAAACTTAGACAAGATGATGGTACATTTATTTGTATTCGTTGTACCAGAGGGGATATTATCGGCGTTGTGAAATTTTGATTGGAGTTGATTGTATGCGACTCATCTGATAGGACAATTTTTGTTCTTCTTGACGACGAGAGTAGGAAGCTGCTTAACACAACGGCTACAGATTTGGTCGATTGTGAGGTTGGATTCATGTTGTTTTATTTGTTAGCTTGAACTTTTTACCTTATGTTTAGTAACTTTATTATTTTCTCTGATGTTTTGGTATAGTCTAATGAAGTGTGTGGATATCCTGAACCGTTGAATGCATTGCGGGGTCGGGAGTTTGAGTTTCTAATCAAAGTGAATGCATATGATTTTACAGCTCAGTTCGAGATGTATACTGTTATGCGTGCATTAGGGGAACTATCGACTAAAGTGGTAATTTTGTATATGTCTATTTCGTATATTACTATGATTGTGGTAGTCTTCTCTTGATGGAGTGATAATTTGTATACTTGATATCAATGTTGTTCAGACCTCAAATGATGTACCAGAAAACAAGAGTGATTCTGAATCGTCTGAAAAGCATGGTGAACTTGTTTCGGTGAAGAGGTTGCGCACTAATAACCCGACAGATTGTTGGTTGACGGCTTGAATGTCAGTGTTTTCTTATTGTTCTTATGAATTTATATCGGGATGTGTTATTTCGAGTTGTTCTTTGTAGTTTGAATGAGATATGGATTTCTAATACGTATGTCTTTGTAACTATTATCGTTCATACTACATTACAAATGTCATTGACCGTTTAATGATATAATATTTTGCGTTTTAAGCTACTCATATACTGTTATATTTTTGGGTGGTTCTAAGCATTTACTACTATATTGTATACACGGGTAGTTCTATATTAATACATAATTTGGGTATTAGTCATTTCAATCCCTTAGATTGCTAATTAATAATTTAATACTAGTATAATTATAATTTATTATTTGTCGCCGCTGATTGTCAGGTTTAGCGTGAGAGCATAATTTATTATTTTAAATATCATTAGTGATTGGTTATGAATCTACATGACCGTATAGTGATTTCGTATTATATTGGTTCTTGATGCATAATCGATAATATCCGATTTATCTGTCAAGTTTGATAATTGGTTTCATATTCGTTCACTCTCATACTACACATTTGGATTGATATAATACATAGACACAACATAATAATTTGTTTTGGAATTGCTGACTTAGCCATGATAATTTGTTCCTTATTAATATGTGGTTTACTTATGCGTAAATGATGGGCCCGGAAGACATTTTAAAAGATCCATAAAAAAATATTCGTTGGGGATAAATGGTCGGTTCAATCCGTTAGTGTTTTAAAAGTATTTATTTTTGAAATATATTCAAATTCAAATTGCTTTGTTTGATCATGGATATAACTAAACGACAATGACGTTGTGGCTTCGCCAGGAAGGCTCAATTACTTATTCTATACAAAATATATATAGTTATTTTAATTTTTGAAATGTCGCAATCCTTCATTTATTGAGTACTTTCATTGTTCTAAATATTTTTCTCTTCATTTCTTCTCTAAAACACCAGAATGAATTGCCATGATTTGCCCAATGATATTCTTGTATCGATTGCTTCGCGTTGTGCTGCTTCGTCTTTACAGTTGTTAGGTTCTTAAGGTTAGTATGCAAGAAATTCTGTTTGATATGTAATCACCGTGATGTCCTGTGCCGATTATCTCTAGAGGAAGAGCCTTTCCATCTCGATAGGGCTGATCCTCGCAGTTTATACCGAAAGTATCAGATATTACGTGAGAATGGCAACCATGAAGTGTTTTACCGGTTGGGGGTTATTTACTATTTTGTTGACAACCAAAAATCCAAGGGATTGGCTTTGTTACATGAATCATCAACATGTGGTGTACCCGACGCTATTTATCTTTACGAAATCATCTTATTATGTCTAAGAGGGGAAACGACATGCAAGGGTTACGACATTCTCTCATCCCTTCTAAAACCACTGATGTCACAAACCATATTAAGTCTGGAACGTATTCTCACAAGGATTGCTAGCTATATTGTATGGGGTGGACGGGATACCCTGAGTGAGCTTAAAAGGGGGTATGTGGCAGAATTACGGTGCTGATAATGATATAGATCTGTCTATTACGTGTGTGGTTTGTTTATGGCATCACAAAATTAGGTTATTACTTGATAGAGTTGTGTAACTAATGTGTTTACCTATGTTATCTGGTCATCTGGATTGCTTATATTTTATTTTCTTAACATGATTCAATGCATTACTTTCGTGCTCATTTCTAGCATCACCGTTCTTTGATCATTCATCGTAACTTCTACATATATATGTTTCATTATATATATCAAACTAAAAACATATATATACTTTGTCAGAGTATGGATCAGTCTGATGAGTGACTTACCAATTGTCTATGCATCGAACCTGTGAGGCTGTGACCTTTATTAAAAGAAGACAAAAGTGTTACAATCATGAGAGAAAGTAAACAATTTCACATTGATTTCAATTACATATAGGTTCTAATGGATACAACAATGAAGATTGGTAATTATCTGGATTGCTTATATTTTATTCTCTTAAAATGATTCATTCATGGTAGTTTATTCGTGTCTCCCAAATTATAGAATTTGTAATCTAATCTCTATAAACTTCATTTTATTTGTCAGTATCTACAGTCACACATGTACTTTTAAAGTCTTTAAAAGCAATGATTGCTCTCAGTCAGTATTGTCGTGTCGTGTCTTAACCTTTTCTTTTGTGTCTTATCATATAATGTTTACCGTTGAATACTGAATAAATATTTACAATATCAATTTCTCAAATACATATTGCCAGGCTAACTAATTTCACAGGCGAACTCATTACGACTCTTTGTGATTAACATCATTACTGAAAGACACGTTTTCTAACTTCTTATTATTTGTACAAGATTTTTATACCGAGAACTTGCGTGTTAGAGGCACATGGTATAAACGACTATCTTAACTTCATATTCTGATGCCGAGTTACTTTGAAACGTTAGCGGTGTTGTAGTTTGAATTGTATTTTTATAATGACAAGTTTACTCATAAGCTGTGCACCTTTGTTTGAATATATTTTTTTAGTACTAAAATTTATTCTATAATTTTACAGTTATCCATTTTCTACATTATAGGTGCGTGACATAATTTATTTATTTAAAAATTGATAATTATAAAATATTTACGTATATATAATTATATTATAATTTGTAAACCCTAATTATCATTACTGTCTAATATATTCAGTTGAATATTATGATAAGAATTCTATATTAGGAAGTCATTTCACTTGTATCTATTGGTAATTTTTGGGTAATAGCATTGTTGTTTTGAGTCACAAAGTTTGCGGTCATCACATTTACACTCACCATTGACTTTATTAACTGATGTCTTTAACATTCTCCTTTAATTTTCCGGATATTAATCTAAATACCTATTATGCGGTGTTGATTTAGATGTGTCTTTCATTAGATATAAGACTTGATAAGGAATTACAAATTAAATGTAAACCTATTACGCAGTTTTTTGCTCACATAATAGTGGCCGTTCATATCGTTATATTCGCATGTTTTTTTTGATGTAATTCCTATGAGATTGTCATTGTCATTGCGACGCATCATAGATATTATCTTCATCCTTACAATTATCTTCCGTACATAAATTTCCATTTACTCTTTTGCATAGGTTGAAATGCATTCTGCAAAACACATATAAATATATCTATAAGATATGGCTGAATAAAACCAAACTATATTAACCTATAAAATAATTTTATTTTATCGATTCTATAATATTATTTATTTCAGATCCCCATAAAATAGCCCATATCAACTAAAATGTATCATACATGTTATATCAATATGGGCTGATGCATGGGGTTCTGAGATTACTAATAATAAATCATAATATCAATAGCTAAATTATCTTCCTAAATGACTTAAACATGGCAAGTGAATATATGCTTATCTTCTCTATTAGGGCATGTATAGAGGTTGTCCCATACATTCATGTTTATATGCTAAATGTAAATTATTCAGTGTATTTAGACATTGGTCCATATCAAAGTTTCGCAAATATTATATTACTAACGCTTAATAGTAATGCTTAGAAATTTAAATGCGTGACAACTCATTCCCATTGTTATGAATTGAAACAACGATTAGATAGCTTAGTTCATGTGATGCAATTATGATGGGTTGCACTCTAGCATACAATGTAATTTAACTGGACCCTTTTACAAATAGTAATGATTTGAATTTGGTCGTCGTTGTAAATTTGTAAATTTTTTGTAAGATATATGAATTATTTATTTAATACCTAAACTTGTGTGGTCTCATACTGTGCATATTTCATTGACTTCATTTCTTTAGGTTTAATCATTCATTTAATAAACGTTGTATGTCGTCTTATCATAATGTCCTTTTCTAATGTTATATTCGGACGTTACGACCAATGTATTTTGTATAGGATTGTCATCGTCATTTAGGCGCAGCATAAATTTTATCTTATATATAAAGCTATTATACAAATAATGAACGCAATATTCTATTTAGATTGCTTTATTCCTACATATCGGGCAACAAAGATTGCGTCATATCCATCTTGAAATGCAAGCAAGAACATTAATATTTGATTGGCCCACCATAGTGGCCAGACAGATTGAACAGTCGTCGTCTTCTCCAGGAGAACGTCTCTCTGAGTTTAAATTAAGTGGCTAATAATCCTTTCTACGTCTAATCTTGACGTCGTAATTGCATTACTTTCTATAATTTCAAGCATGACATGGATAGGCATGACATCACCATCGTCGACTGATGAATAATATGAAGAAATAAAATCAATTGTGTTATTAATTGGTTGTGCCTTGATGGATTTCATGAGATGTGAGGTGTGTAATAAACATCCGTTTGAAACGATTGGCATGGTCTGCTTGAATATCCTCTTTTGTAAATTGGAAACATTCGCCGGAATTAAGTTGTACTTGCCGTGGTCTCCAGATTTCTAAGAATAAGAAGTTAGACAGAGCAGAAGTTGTTTGGAGGTTGATAGAATAACGCAAGGGCTCCATAAGTCATATATTTTGGGTACGTTTTAGTAAGTAAAGAATGACTTCTAAACTTTTAAAGTGGATTAGATAATATGTGAGAGTTATGTATATATATATACATAGATTACTAACGTCTGGAATTAGAATGGTAATTATTCTTGACGATTGTGCGTACTTTTTTGCATATACAGTCAAATGGTTTAACACGAATAATCTGGGTATTTGCGCATTCAGTGTACCATAAATGCATTACGAATTCGTCTTTTCGTCTAATCCATTAACTTGGTGATTAATGCGTACGAACGGAATTTTCGTTAGGCAATATATTCCATGGAGACGTAACTTTGATGCGCATATCGTTCGAGGATTCGTCTGAAATGTTGTGTATACATTTAATATGTATTTGTGGATTTATATCGGCCTTGAAGTTAGTACCCGACATGTTCATTAGTTAGAGGCGAGTTACGTTTTAGTTAGCAATAATGCATGCATGTGGCTTCTTATCTTAAAGTAGTCTTATGACCAGAATTGATCTCTATTACAATGTATTCGATAGTTGCGATTGTTGTTTTGATACACTAATTTAATTTCCTGATATAAGACATTTTTACAAACTCTCCTGTATCGTATCATGAGTGGAAATGGCTCATTTGATATACAGCTATGACTACTATATCCCTTTATCTTTTAAAGTTATTAATATCCTTTTAATTTCGCTTATCAATTTATTTACATTGTTGGCAGTTGTCAGTTTATTTCGTATAATAATGCATAAATTTTGACTACTTTAACTTGGATACATATGGTACACTTACAAATTATAAACTAATTAATTCATGTATTATCTAATCGAATTATTAATGTTGAATTTCTTACTTCAAACATCAACAAAGTTTATAACGTAGCATATAACATATAGATATTCAACATAAATTTCAAACACTAATCCTAACATTAAGGAAGAATGAATCAGAACATGTAACCCCATAT